>PVIR01020716.1:0-30101 GCA_004026965.1 Petromus typicus | reverse complement strand
TTTTTTTTTTTTTTTTTTTTTTTTTTTTTTTTTTTTTTTTTTTTTTTTTTTTTTTTTTTTTTTTTTTTGTGGTATCAGGGATCAAACTCAGGACCTTGCACTTTCCAGGTTGGTGCAGTGCCACTGGGCTATATCCCTGGTCCAAAAGTCTCTTATTAAATATGTCTTCTGACATTTTTCTCCCACTCTGTGATTTGTATTTCATATTCTCCTCTCTGTCTTTCATAGGATAGAAAGTTTCCATTTTAATAGATTATTCCTTTGGAGTCACATCTAAAAAGTCAACACTGTATCCATGGTAACCTAGATTTTCTCCTGAGTCATGTAAACAGCTTTATGGTTTTACATTTAGGTGTATGATCCATTTCAGTTAACTTTTGTGAAGTGCATTAGGTCTGTGTCTAGATTCTTTTTTCTACATGTGCATGTCCAGTTGCTCTTGCTCTTTGTTAAAAAGATTATCTTTTCTTTACTGTACTGTCTTCGCTTTTTTCAAATATTTGTGCAATTTATTTCTAAGCTTTCTATTCTGTTTCATTCATGTAATTGTCTATTTTGTCATCAGATACCACACTGTCTGAATTGTTATACCTTTGTAGTATGTCTTAAAATTGAGTTAGGTCAGTACTCCAACTTTACTCTTTTTTAAAAAATGACATATAATTAAGAAATACAACCTAATGTTTAGTATACTTACTTCGTATAAAGTAAATTGATTAGCAAAATCAGTCAAATTAATATAGTCCTCATCCCATATAATTACTTTTTAGAATATGTGTTAAGAGTATATGAAATCTACTTTTCTAGTACATTTCTTTCTAGTGTATAATATATTATTAGTCATAGTCTATATATTGTACAGAAGATGTGTCAAATTTATTCCTACTGTATAATTTGCAACTTTGCAACTTTGACTTCCCTATTTACCATCTCAGTCATGTTAACCTGTTTTGAAAAAACAAAACATTGATATACAACTGGCATACTAAAAATGTACATATTTACATGTATACAACTTTATAAGATTGAGGATAAATATATGTCCTTGAACCCATCACCACAGTCAGTATTATAACCACATGCATCACCTTGAAAATGTCTACTCCCTCTATTTATTACTGTTATTGTTTGTGCATAATGTTTAACATAAAATCTACTCACTTAGCACAAATTAAGTATGTGATAAATATTAACTATTGGCATTATGTCTTTTAATTGGTTTCTTTAGCCTGTTGACAGCTAATGAAATTATTAATGTAATTGGATTAGTATCTACCATTGTTACTATTTTCTGTGTATTGCTTTTGTTCTTTGTTGGTTTTCCATTCTTAATCTTCCTTTGTAGTTTTTATTTATTTATTTTTTTTTGAGACAGGGTCTCGCTTTGTAGTTCAGGCTGGCCCTGAGCTCAGCCTCCAACTCACATCACATCAATCCTCCTGCCTCTGCCTCCTGAGTGCTGGGATTACAGGGGTGAGCCACCACGCCTGGCACTGTGGTATGTGGTACTGATTGCTGGTGGGTGTGAATCTCCATACCCATTATTGTATGTAGCTAATGGGGATCAAACCCTGGCCCTTGCACTTGCAAGACAGGTGCTGGAACCACTGAGCTAAAACCCTAGCCCCTTCTTGTGTAGTTTTAATTGAGCACTTTATAGGGCTCCATTTCCTCTTTTTAGATGTTAATAATTTGCTAAAAAAAAATTCTTACTTTTTTACCAATGGCTCTGGAGTTTGCAGTATATATTTTCAACTAATTCAACTCTACTTTCAAATATTACTACACTACTTCTCAAATAGTGCTGTAAACTCACAGTATTCCTAATTTTCCATGTTCTGTATCATTGCTGTCATCCATTTCACTTATACAGAGCTATAGTCACTGATAACATTTGCCGCTTTTATTATTTTGAGCAACATTTTATTTGTTAGCTCAATTAATAGTAAGAAAAATTGCCCTCATTTGTTTCTTCAATTTTTGTTTCCCTAGTGCTCTTCCTTTCTTAATGTGACCTGATTTCCTGGTTACATAATTTCTTCTTTATGAAAAACATTTTTATTTATTTATTTATTTTTTGGCAAAGCACATCTATCGGTAACAAATTCTGTCAATATTTGTCTGATTAAATCTGTTTTTCTTTAGCATTTGAAATAGATACAAGAAATAATTTTCCAGAGTACAGAATTCCAGGATTGTGAGTTTTTTTCCCTCCTCTTTCAATACTTTAAATGTTTCATTCACTGTCTTCTTACTTGAAGGCTCTCCTTAGTGGACTTGGTTCCTGAGAAGAAGTTGGGTACATTTATATTTGTCCTCTGTAGGTAAGAAGTTTTTTTGCTTTTGGTTTCATAGGAGTTTTCTTCATAGCAAATCTTTAATTTGCTACATACAGTTTGAATTTACATTATCTAAGTACTCTTTATGGGCCATTTATCTGGCCTGATACTCTGAGCATACTGGATCTTTGTTTTGGTGTCTGACATTAATAATGGTGATGTTTCTATTATTATTACTCTACATATTACTTCTGTTCCTTTTTCTTTCTTTTCTTTTACATATTCTCATTAGAGAGGCTTAAGTGTTGATAATTGTCCTACTCTTGACTAGTCTGTACAGCCTTCAGTCTCTTCTGTTTGCTTTTCAGTTCTGAAAGTCTCTTTTGAGATATCCTCATGCTCAGAAATTCTTTCCTCAGCTGCCTCTGGACTGCTAATGAGTCCATGGAAAACACTCTTCATTTCAGTCACAGTGCTTTCTGTCTCTAGCCTTTCTATTTGGCTGTTAGAATTTGTATCTCTCCGGTTACATTATTTGTCATTGCATGTTGTCCACCTCTGTGAAAGCCCTTACCATTATCAGTCATACCTGTCTGAAGGCTTGCTGTAGCAAGTCCAAAATTTCTACCATATTTTAGTCTGGTTCTAATGCTTGCGTAGTCTCTTTAAAATGTATTTTTGTTGTTGTTGTTTTTTCTTTTTTGTCTTTCAGTATGTCTTTTCGTCTTTCTTAACAGCTGTACTTGATGTAATGGGTAAATGGAGCCATAGTAAATAAGCATCTTTTCATATGGTAGACTCCTGGAGGAGGGGGAGTGCTCCGGAATCCTTCAAGTAGGTTGTAGCCAGTGCTTCTGGACTCTGGACTTTATAATGATTCTCATTATTTCTGCGCTCTATGTGGAACATGACAGTTGAGGAAAAGAATTGTGTATTTCCTTCCCCTCACACAGATGTCCATAGTGGGTTGAAGCTTGGTCTTTCCTCCCCTCAGGAAAAATGAGCTCTGATAAAATCCTGGTAGGTTTGGCTCGGGTGAAATACTGTCATTTCTTCTGTGGGCTGCCTTTGTTAAAAAGGATGTGTGCTCTGATGTATTTCAAAGTGACTATTTCCTCCTTGTTCTGCTGAAATCACGAAGTATCTTTGTGCTAGAAATATCTGTGGGAACCTGGGGGCTCCTGGAGGTACAAGTGACAAAAGTGTGAATGTCTCTGGAGTTTATAACTCTCAGCTTTGATCACAGTGCAACACTAGCAATTTGTTAATTATAGTTCAAGTTTCTTACCCTGGTACTGGCTCCCTTAGAGTTTATTCCCTTAAAGTTCCCTTAGAGTTTCTTCAGGAGTTTTTGCTCTGTCCAAGTGTGATCTTCTGTATTTGCAGGTCTGTGTCTCTGGTACTGGGGCACTGCTTTGCCATGTGGTCTTACTTCACTGACAGATCTAAGAAGGGTTGTTGCCTTTTTCATTCATTCAGCTTTTTAGTAGGCTACAGTGATACTCTCCAAACTCCTTACATGTTGAAGTAGAAAGTGAAAGTCAGATAAGGACTTTGTCCCGTGTAGTAAATGGGTGCAGCTGTAGGAAAGTCAGGCTCACTGGTCACCCTACCTGGGAATAAGAAACCAAGCATCTCAACTTGACTGGGGCGAATGCTGTTGGGCAGAGCATTTTATGTCTTGGAATCTCTGTTCCTCTTGTGTGAAATGAAAGAGTTGGCTTTCTTTCTACTTACTTAGTTTCCTGGAATGTCATTTCGTTTATGCCAGTGTTCTTAAGGCAAGGAATTTCTGGACTTGCATTAATAAAGTCTTGCTAGGAGATAAAACCTATTTTTTTTTGTCTTGACTTGGAATAATCTTGGTTTGGAGAGCATGAAGAATGATGCCTTTGATCTCAGAGAAGGGGCCTCATTGCTACTTTCATGCACTAGGATACTGGTCAGAAAGCAGGAAATTTTCTTCCTTTGACAGCACTTACTTGACAACATGATAATGCTCATTAAGGATGGAATTAGGCTCTTCTGTCTCCTTTGGTTCAACTTGACAAGAGGATCCCAGGTACAGTAGGAGTGAGGTAGGGTGGAATGCTAGGTCTAGCCTGGCCTCAGAGTGTAGTATGTAAGTCTGCTGGATTGGCCTGTGATTTCTTTCTTTCTGAACCTTTCAGTCCTTGCTTTTCCAATTATTTCATGGTTTTTGATTTGCCTAGAAACAATCAGAAACACTAAGTACATTATTATCTTCCAAAGTCCACAGCAGAGAAACAGCTAAGACAAAATTTTATATGAAATTGTAATGTGCCCTCTTGAAAACAAACGAATTTCCTGAAGTCTAGCTCTAGTTTGAAAAATTGCCTGGCTTTTTTTTTTTAATTGAATTTTGCTGTCAGAGAAACTGCCAATACTTATTGCCAGCGTTGTTATTTTTCTTTATATATTTTAATCTTAGCTCTTGAGTATAAAAAGCTCTCTCTCTTGCCTTCTCTCCCAAGAGTTGAGTATCAATTACGTGACCAGATTGTACAATTTTTCACAAGCTTCTGGATTCACAGGGAAATGGAACACGCTTCTGTCTCAATGTCTCTTCTTGCAAATGATAGATTTTCCTAGTGGCAAATAGACAGAAAAAGAGGTCAAACAATTCTAAAATGTAAACAGGGTCTTAAGAGGTCTCCCGCTCCAACTATTTGCACCTGGCAGGATGATATTCACACCATTCTACATAGAAAAGAAAGTGTCACAATGTCCCTTGGGAATGATTTCTTTCTCAAGAAGGTCTTGTGGAAGGTTTTTAATTTCAAGCCAAGGAGGCCAACAACTCCAGAAGGCATTATAGAACAGATAAAGTATTAAGCGCTGGGCCAACAGCAGCAGAGGAAGAAGGTGGATAAATGAGAAAATCAGTGATACACGCTCTCAAGACAATGGAACAGGTAAACTAGAGATGCCAAGGACCACAGTGAGTTTGATACAGCTTGAAAGGGAATGGGCATGGAAGGCTGGGTTCTGGGTGGTGATATTTAAGAGTATAGTATTTTGTACACTATCCCTTGGATGACAGAGAGTTCATAAAGTGATCTGAAATGAGTGATTGCAGTGTAATAAAGTGAACAGTCCACTAGCCCTTGGAGGTAAGTATCAGTACTTTATTTTTCTGTAAATAATAATGTAGTAGCTATTATTTCCATCTTACAAGAACTCTGGGATTTGGAAGCCTCTAGGGACCCTGTGCCTGAGACCTACTGGCCTTTACTCCTTTCATTGCAATTGCTGTTCCTTTGTACATTCCTTTTCTTTGCCCAAGGCTACACAGTCTGTGGAACTCCTCTTCATAAAAGTTAGCTGTTTGAGTTTGGATCAGTTACCTTTGGAACATTTTGTCTCGCTGTAGATGGATGAAGTGCCCTTTAGGAAAATTACAGACCTCAGATATATTTTGAGTTTGGAATTCATCTTACACTCTGGCTCCTGTAGGTCCACGAGAAGTGGGACGTATATTGGGACCTTCTGGCTTCTCCCATTAGTTTCTTTCCCAGTTGAGGGCTGGTCACACCGGAGGCTGTTTTCCTGGAGGGAGAGTCACAGAACACGCTGAGCTCTTTCTTAGTTCCTGCTGTCCTACTGTTGGCTGCTCGTCCTGTTTGGAACCTGATTCTACCATATGTTTGAATAAGTGCATGCCCACATGTGTATCTCTCTCTTTATTACTTTTCTGGTTATACTGAGCTTTGCACTAACATTTCGGGATGTTTACTACAGAGTGAGGAGTTTAAAAAAAACACACACAGAGAAACTTTGTCCTTTTTTTCAGAAAGTAGGTCAAACCTCTCAAGTCTGCTCTCCTATTATTTAATCTTCAGATATTAACTCCCATCTATTCTGCAACCTCCCCTGGAGCGCTTGCAATGAGAGAGGATGTTTTATAGACTGAAATGTGCGCTTCATGATCTCTGCTTCATTAAATCGGAATAGAACCAGTCATTTGTTAGTCTAATAGACCCTCGAAGAACACACCATATATTAGCGCTCAGTGTCAGTTTCTTTTTGTGATACCTGAATAACAAAAAAGAAGATGAGGCTATAAGGCTGTGAGGCTCTGAGCCCTCCTTGGCCTTTCCCACCCAGGTACCCGGAGGCTTCTGGGATTGTCTCCACAGTCTCTTCCTTTGCTCATTGTGATGTTTCGGGTGAGGGAAGGTAGAAAGTTTACTTAATTGTGAATTTACATATATAATTATTTAAAATAGAGATAGGATATATATATATATATATATATATATATATATATATATATATATATATACACATAACATAAAATTGACCATTTTAAGTATACAGTTCGGTCTCATTAAATATGTTCACATTCTTGGGTAACTACAATCACATCATCTCCACACCTTCTTTGGTCTTCCCAGAATAAAATTGGGAAGCTGCTCCCCAGGGCGAGCACTGTTCCACTTCCAGTGTTTGCCAGTTTGCCTCCTGGATCACCTCACAGAGGTGAAGTCTCGTGAGAATTGTATCCGTGGGCCTGTGTTCTCTCACTCGGCAGCTCTTCAGGGTTCGTCCATGTTACCATATATGTCAGAATTTCCTTCTTTTCTAAGGCCCAGTAATAGTTTATTCTCTGTGTATGGTGTAATTAAGATATATGATGACTCTTAAAACAGAAGTTGTTATAGTAGAGGCACATCGTCATTAGTCCTTCTCGGAATACCCAGCCTCATTTTGAACATGTGTATCCCTGCATTCTTGTCACTTTCGGGAGCAGTTCTGGAGAGTGCTCTTGGTAGTGTCTGGAGTCCTGTCATGGCTGCCTCTGTGTCCTGAATGGAGTCAAGACTTTCATGGCAACTTTGGTCCAGTAAAACCAAGGTGTATCTCCACTTCGCTCATTGGGTCTGGCACCGCTGGACCTCTGGCTTCTTCCTCCACTCAGAAGGACCATGCGAGGTAAATGTTTTAAATCAGTTCAGGACCCTGGGGCAGCTGGGACAGTGCACCCGAGGACAGGGAAGAGGATTTCTAGACCTGCTTTGGAATGATGGGACAAGCATTTCTGAAGCAAGCTAGTGTGTTTCCAGGGCATTAATGGTACTGGGTCTTTTACTCTAATGATTTTTAAAAATTTTTAAAAATATTCACTGTATCTTTTTATCACACTTCATATATGCCATGTCTTATTTATCCATTCATCTGTCAGTTTGGGTTCTTTCCATTTTGGTGTTACTGTGAATGTGGGTATAAAAATAGGAGTCCCGGTTTGTAATCCTTTTGGATATAAACCCAGCAGTAGAAATGCTGGATCATATGGTAGTTCTGTTTTAGACTTTTTGATGAATTGCTGTACTGTTTTCCCTAGTATCTGTACAGTTTTACTGAATGCATCCATAATTATTTTTATCACTTTTTTAATGACATATAGCTTATTATATATTCAAATATTTTATAGAATGGTTTTTCAGTCTTCGTTCTGTTTCCTTTTGATCCTTGTCAGTAGTTCTTCCTTTGGAGTCCTCTTTGCCTCATGTTACTCTTTCATAGATATCCGAACAGTGAGGAATTCTCTGTGTGGAAATACATCCAGAATCCTGTCAGTTCTTAATGGTTCTCCTTGCCTATCTCACTCACCTGTTCTCCCACATTGACCAGAACAGTCCATCTAAAACCTATTGGATCACTCTCTGCTCTGCTGGAAGCTTCCTGAGGCTTTTCCTGTTCCTGAAATCCGAAGCCCTTCAGCATCTCTGAGAACTCCTGACCTCACTCCGGGCCATCCCCTCCTTCCCCCTGGCTGCAGTACCGCTGGGCCCTTCAGTTGCCCATGCTCAGCACCTGGCCACTGACTTTTCTCCTACTTGGGCAACTCTACATCCACGCTGCCCTTCGGTCCTGCCTGCAGGGGCCCGGCCCGCTTTCCTTACTGTGCTGAAATGTGCTCTTTATGCAACACGTCTCCAGATGACCCTGTGGAGGCATTTGAGGGTTAGATCTGTGTCTGAGACTGTCTGAGAGCACAAGTGGCTAGTGTTTGGTTTGTAACTTGAGACTTTGGCGGCAAGTTAAAACTAAAATTCTGGTTGTAACCCAAGTTATTTGTATGTCAGGTTGGCCAGAACCCAAGGGTCCCACTGTATATGTTATATGTTATGAAGAGCACTTTGTAAACTCATACTTTCTGGTAAGCATTGTTTAGAATTTGGGATTTGTCTTTATTCAGATTGTTGAGTGAGAGGCGTGGATGTGTCTTTGTGGCCTCTCTGCATTCAGCCGTTCTGGTGCTCCCAGCTGGCTCCAGTGACAGCAGCCCAATATCACGCTCCTGCTTTGGTTTTTCTGCTTGAACTGGAAGCTAGTAAAAGGCCAGAGGAACATGACATAGAGGGATGTGGACTGGCGTGGTGGGAGGGTGACAACCCTCGCCTGTGATGGAAGTGCTGAGTCTTGTGCCATCCAGTGCTTTGTCCGAAGTTGCTGAGCCTGAGATTTGGTGGTGGCTGGCGCGAGGACACGAGTGAGCACCACGTGGAGTCTGGTCGCCTCCCTGTTAGAACAAGCCTCCAGGTTTCATCTCAGAAAGCTACGCAAGTCCATCTTCCCTTCTTTTACTCATCCTGAAAAGTACTATTTATTTTAGAAACAAGAGAAAACTCAGTGAGCCATAGTTTTCCAGGGTGTAGCAACAGGGAAAGCACCCGGAAGGACATGAGTTTGCTCTGGGAAGAGGTCAGATTTGTAAATGTCGAGACCTGAGGCAAGTGGAAGAGAAAGGCAAAGTGCTTAAATAAATGAATCACATGTATTAGATTATTTATAACAGTGAGTGAATTTAGAGACAGATCTGAGTACTAAGATTTCAAATAATAGATATGTTTGTCCTAGAAGTCTTTATTTGGAATTGTTCACTACACTACTAAGTAATATAAGCTCAATTAAAGCTGGCTTAAGAGGAAGAACAAAGCAAAGACTTGACATTCATGCCTGGTGCTGTCCTGTCTCTCAGCTCTGCTTCCTAACTTCAGAGCCTCTGTCAGCATCTCTCCCAGGGGTGACAGGAGGGCCAAGTGACTCCAGTCTGTCGCCATAGCATCAGCAGCCAAGATAGACCTTTGCTTTCTCTCTCTCTCTCTCTTTTTCATTTATTTATTTCTTTTTTTTTTTGAGACAAGGTGTTGCTTTGTAGTTCACGCTGGCCCTGAGCTCACTGTGTAGCCCAGGCAAGCCTTGAACTCATAGCAATCATCCTGCCTCTGCCTCCTGAGTGATGGGATTACAGGTATGAGCCACCACACCTGGCAATGTGGTATGTGGTACTGATTGCTGGTGGGCGTGAGTCACCACGCCCAGCATTGCTGTACGTGGTTACCAGGGATCGAACTAGGAACCTTGCTCTTCCAAGGCAGGTGCTGGAACCACTGAGCTAAATCCCTGGCCCAGACCTTCTCTTTTTAATACTTGCAGCTTCCCTGCCAAGGCCCAAATCATGTGCCCATTGCCTTGAGTGAAGGAGCACTCGCAGAGTAATTGGATTGATTCCAGGATACCCTGTGAACCCCCAGATGCATGGATGCTCAAGTCTGTATCATAAAGTGGTGTAGTATTTCCATAAAGCCTGCACATATTTATCTCTAGGCCACTTACATTACCTAAATGGTGTAAATACTGTGTACATAATTGTTACAGTGTATTTTGTATGGAATGGTACATGTTCATTGTGGACACAGCCACATTAGGCCTGAATACAAGATACCTGAGAGAGACTTGAGACAAACAAGGATCCAAAAATTGCTATGGAGAGACGGAGGATATGCGAAATGGCGTGATGCCGCAGCAGGACATCGCTAGACATTATTTCATTTGTATGAGTTCAACATTGTGCTTATTATATGACAGATTCCAGTTTAGCTTTTGGGAACCCTCTGGAAAATGTTTCTAATATTTTTGGTCAGAGGTTGGTTGAATTAATAAAGGTGAATTCTGTGGAGATGGAGGGTTGACTGTTGTCCTGTTTGGGCAACCAGGGTTGTATGCCCAGCTGTAGATGGACTTGAGTTCTGTAGGCTGAGAGGAGGTGGTTCCTCAAAGGAAAATTAGGGTGTACTGAGCAGAAAAAAAGACAAGAAAAGAATTCCAGGCAGGCAAAAGCTAAAGTTCTCTGGTCCATTTGTGGTGTGTGATGTTTGTTCATCTGAACATTTTGCTTTGTGCAAATGAAAGAGCTTATGTCAAGCTCAGACAGCCAGCGTTCATCAGAATATAATTATAATGCATCACCTTTTATAATGTTGCTGCAATCTCTTGTACATATCACAAATAGGAGAACTGTACATGACTATTGAATTTTAGCTCAATAAAAGGTTTGTACCACCCGAATTACACCTCTACACACAAGATGGGATACATTAACTTAATTACTGTGGGATTCAATATCATAGGCCATTGCCCTGGGAATTTATCTTGTGTTTTGCCCAGACAGAGAAACTGGGCATCATTTTCAAACCCAGTCAATTTCCAATTATCCATGCTAATAGAAGGACACAGAATGTGGAGATTCTGAATACAGTTTCTTTTTGGTTTCAGAAGTGGATGTGACTTTAAAAAATTTTGTCTACCTGAGTTATTTGTCTTGCTTTGGCATAAATAACACTAAAAGGAGTTTACATTATTTGGGACTTATATTTTCTTTTTCTTAGCATACAAAATGGGAACTGTATTTTGCTTTTTGGATTTTTTTTCATTTTTCATTTTGAGTTAATTTTAGAATCACAGGATATTGCTAAATAGTAGAGATCATTCACTTCTATTCTTAACTCAGTTTACTTTCATGTTAATATATATAACAGTAGTATAAAACTAGGAAGCTAACATTAGTAAATACTATGAACTTGTTATGATTTAGATGTAATATGTTTCTCAGAAGGCTGCATTGGAGGCTTGGTCCCCAATTTAGCAGTGTTAGAGGTGTGGCATTTGGAAGGTCACTGCATTATAAGGTCTTTACCTTCACCAGTGAATTGGTCTATTAATGAATCCACAATTTTATGGCATTATTAGGAGCGATGTAAACTTGGTGGAGCTTCACTGAGGGCAATGGGTCCTGGAGCCAGGCCTGTTAGACCCTATCACGTCCCTCCCTCTTCCTCTTTGGCTGACTCTCTCTGCTTTTTGGCAGATGTGAGGTAGACAAGTTTCCTGTGCTGTATCCTTCCGCTGCCGTATCCCTCCACCAAGAAGTTTCTGCCATGTCACAGGTTGAAAGGTATCTTGGCAAAGTCATTAAGAACAGAGTAACATGGAATTGACCTGAAGATTTTATTATATTTCTTCAATATGCTACGAGGGCCGTTTTTTTTTTTCTCCATCATCCTACATTCAGTTGTTATCTTCAGTGTCCTCCAGTTCTGAATGTTTCCTGTTTTTCATGATCTTGACACGTCTGTGGAATATTGATCAGTTACTTTTGTATGGCGTGCCCTCAATTTGAATTTGTCTGATGTTTCCTTCTGCTTGGGATGAGATCACACATTTTTGGCCAGAGTAGCACATAAATGAGTTATGCCCTCCATACATATGAAAAGGTTCATACTACCAGTAAATAAGACTTATGACTGGTGATGTTGAACTTCTTTACTCAGCTTAGGTGCCTTTCTACCTGGATTATCCGTACTGAAGTTTTTCTCTCTGCTTTTGGTTTTGGCTGTTTGTTTTGTTTTTGCAGTACCAGATATCGAATCCTGGGCCTTGTGCTTGTCAGGTAGGCATGGTGCCACTGAGCTCAACTTCCAGTCTTCTCTTTGCTTGTATAGTGAACAAATATATTAAGGGAGGCACTTGTGTTTTATGCAAACTCACCACTTAGTTTTATTACCCATTGGTAGATCTTGTTGGCAACAACGCATATCATGTTTTCCTAATGATGATTTTCTCTTTTCCTTTTTCCTTCTGCACTTATGAGCTCAAATTCTACTGTAAGGAAGAGCTATCCTTTGTCTCGTGTTTATTTGTTAATTTTCCTGTGGGTTAAAATGATATTGTCATTTTGTTTACAGAAATTTCAGCTTTAGCCATTCTGAGTTTCCTCAGGTTGAACCTTTTTGTTTTATTTACTCAGTAGAATTTTAATAGCAATTTTAGATTAGCAAAAACATTAAGCAAAAACATACATAAATTTCCCATATACCCTCTGTCCCTAGTGAAGTACAGACCACACCCAGCTATCAATATCGCCCACCAGAGTGGTGCATAAATTTCAACTTCTGAGCCTATGCAGACATACAGTTATTCCTCAAAGTCTGTAAATTACATTAGAGTTCACTCTTAGTATTGTATATTTTTTAGTTTTTGACAAATCTCTGAAAACATATGTCTATCAGTACAGCATCAGTCAGAATAGTTCTGCTGCCCTAAAAATGCTTTGTGTTGTGCTTACTCATTCTTTTTCCCTTCTACTTTCCTGAAAATCACTGATCTTTTTACAGTTGCCATAAATTGGTCATTTATAGCATCAGGTGGTTGCAGTCATACGATATGTATTCTTTTCAGATTGTCTTCTCCCATTTAGAATTATACATTTAATTTTGCTCCATGTGTCTTCATCCACTGATAGCTCATTTTTTGGTGCTCAGTAATATTCCCTTGTGTGGATATACCATATCTTATTTTTAAACACTTCTTTATTTTCTGACATTACACAGGCTCATCCTGTATTTTCCTTGTCCTACCACTAGAATGAGCCATTTTCAAAGGGTTCCAACTTTCCTTTATTGTAGAATAATATTTTGAAGTCAAAGCCATGTCCTTGGTATTCTTGTTGCCTTCGAGATGTGATTATTTTGAATTTATCTGTAGATAGAGCCAGAAAAAATAGATATGTGTACTAATCCACACCCCAGTACTCATCTATAGTTCTCAAATAATGGCTGATGAATGAAGTAGTCATGATGGCAGCGATGAAAGCTGTGTAGAACTCAGCAGTATGTGCTTCCTTTTTCTCGGGCTTATTGTCAGAGCAGAGTGCTCCACTTGACAGACACAGAAAACGTGGTTGAGTCTTTATGTATCAGATTTTCTCCAGCTTGGAATGGGTGGTCTTTCTTTCTGCCTGGGGATGGATCACAGGCAGAATGGATCACATTTACCATTTGCATCGGTGGCGTCTTAGCCAGCTCCACTGTATTATGGGTCAAAAATCAGAGTGATATACTGGCCTGGGATGCCACAGTCCCCTCCTTGCTTTGGAGGGGAGGCCCATTTAAAGGCAAAGGAGACGTGGTGAGGGCAACATGCTATGGGACCCCGTTAAGTTTAAATACGAAGTATCTTCCAAAGACTCATGTATTGAGGGTTCTAACTTCAATACTTGATTAATCCATGTTGACGTCAGTGCTGACGGGCTTTTGGGAAGTCACTGAATCAGGAAGGCTCCAACATCATCAGTGGACTGCCTCGTCGTTCGATGGCATTATTGGGAGGAGATGGTGGCTGGAAGTGGGGCTTAGTTGAATGGAACAAGCCATGGTGGTGTGCCATAGGGACTCTGTGTAGTCCCTTTCCTCTCTAGCTCTTTCGTTCATTTTCTCTATCTGTCTGTCTGTCTGTCTGTCTCTCCCTCCCTCTTCCTTTCCCCTCCCCCTGTTTTCTGGCTGCAGCAAGAGGAGAAGATTTCCCTGCTACTCCCTAATGCTGTGATGTTTCTCACTGTCAGTCTAAAGCAGCGGAGCTGTCCAACCATGGATTGAAGTATCTGACTGAGTGGGGAAAGGCACAGTGACACAGACCCACTGATCCTTTCACATTGTACACCCTCTCAAAGGTGTTGACTTGACTGAGGGTTGTATCAGTCTTATGGAGATTAATACAGATACTAGTGTGGGGATAATACCCTGCAGAGTTAAGGCAACATCTGTAAGCTGAATCTTCACCTTGTGCCAGTGGGGCTGTTGGGCGTTGTATGCAGCGTGTCTCTAGCACACAGAATGAAGGCTGTCAGAATGAATCAGAGGAGGGAGACATCCTGCTTCTCCTTACCCCAGGTGACCTGCTTAGGGAATCTGCATTTTCTACTCACAACTTCAGTCCATCGGTTTAGAGATCCTAAGTCCCAAGAAGACCAGGATACACAAAAGTTTTCTTCTAAACTTAGATCTGTGGCTGCCGCCTTGTTGCTTCAGGTTCCTCATGACAGAAGACTGTCAGGTGCAGGAAGGAGGAATTGTTGCCATTATGAGGATGTAGGACTATTGCTATATGATACCAGCAAGGACAGATGTTTTTCACTCAAGGGTCTTTGGGTTCCTTGATGTTTCCATGACCAAATTTAACCAGAAATGGGCACATACAATAGTCACAGCCTGATAGAGACATGTTGATCAGGCATTCAGACTCCTCAGGAATATGAGTCAAGATTACCCTAGTGGGAAAATTCCCTAGATTCCTGAAAGTATAGTCACAGGGCAGAGGAAGGACAAGAGTCAGCCATGACCTCAGAATCAACAGTAGCATCAACCAAGTGATTCTTCTCTTAAACTATTTCCCAGATATTGTGACAAGTCGGAATTGTAGAGAAATTGTGAGTGATCTGATGGACCTTAAACTGTGAATAAATGAATATGAATGGTGCTCCTTGGTGGGAGACTTTTCCTTGATATAAATATTTCTCCATTCTTGTAGTCAGTAGTCAATGGGTCTGAAGCTGGTATCCCATGGAAACCATACTCTTGCTTGGCCTTTTTTCTCTTCTCTTTTGCTTCTCTTTCTTTCCTCAACATATGCTCTCAGTAACTCATCTCTTCATGAATTCTTGACTCAGGCTCTGCTTTTAGAGGAAGAAACCTAAGATGATACTGATTGGTAGTTTTCATTCAATCAATGCCATATTTTCCTGGATGATAAATATATCCAGCTATCATGACTTTTAAAGGTTAAATGATATACTGTTATATAATTTTAGTGTATTGAACGAATCCTTTATTTTTGGACATTAAAATTATTTCCCAGGTTTTGCTCGTAAACACTATAGAGAAGAAATTCATTGGTGAAAAGTCCTTGTAAATATTCTAAATAAGCTTTTCAGGTTAAATTCTGATGAAGGAAGATACAAAGTAATAGTTGCAAACATGTTTTATCTCAATGTAAGTATCATGAATTTAAAGATCATACCGGTTTCCAGCAGCCCAGAAACAGTACAGGAGAACAGTTTTTTTCTTCATGTTTGCCAGGCAGAGAATAATGATTCAGAATGTCTCTACAAATTTAATAGGTGACTTATGATTTTAATGTGCTTATTTGGGCTACTAGGCAGATTTGGCAGTTGACATCCCTATGGAGAATTACCTTTTCAGGGCTTTTGTCCTTTATTCCATCTTTTTCAGATTAATTATTTTGAGCTGTATGTATAATCAGTTCAAAATACACAGAACTTTTGCTGGTAGATATAAAGAATAGCTTCTTCCCTGAGCAGAATGCTAAGGAAGGGTGCCAGGGCCCTTTATTCTCATTGTA
Source organism: Petromus typicus (assembly GCA_004026965.1). Lineage (NCBI taxonomy): Eukaryota > Metazoa > Chordata > Mammalia > Rodentia > Petromuridae > Petromus > Petromus typicus. Next base: position 14,319 of record PVIR01020716.1, on the reverse strand, counting down.
TGGAAGAAAGTCCCAGGAACAACCAGGAAAATCGGATATTAATTGAGCCATGCTTTGTGATTATTAGTATACTTCTGTCTTCTTTGTCAGTGAGGGCTGAGAAGAATCACATCAACAGAAAGGCAGTGCTTGGCCAGCCACCATGGACAGGAATGAGGAGGGACATATGCCCTGCTTCTTGTGAGCAATCACCTGATGTCAGTTGAGCCCTTGGTAGAGTCGGAAATGCTTCCCCATTGTAAATCCACGCTGTCCTCTTGTCACAATCCTGAGGGGAATGTGCTGTGACTTCCACCACCCCCCAAATAAAGACACCAAGATGGAGAAGAAGGTGAAATCGTGTGAAGCTCCTACAGCTATTCACTGGGAGAATCGAGGGCCAGACTCAGGTTTCCTAAGTCTGGAGAGTGTATGATTTTAATGAAGGTCATCCTATTTAAGTTACAGTTCCTTGTTAAGTGTTTGGAAGAACTCAAATCATTACCCACAGTTCTGTGCTGATGCACAGCCGCCGGTTGTTTCCTGCTTCTTCTTACTCCTCCCTTTGTTCCTGCTAAAATTACTCTGAGCATCCAATTCTGTAACTTGATTTTTTAAATTCCATATCACCCCATGTTGCTTCATGGATTTTATAACCATCATTTTAATGCCCTGCATAATATTCCTTTGTTACGCAAATGCTAACTTCTTGAATTTAGTGTTCTTCCACGGAAGATGTTGGGAGATATTCTGGGGAACCCCTGCTGTCTCCCCTGCAATTCTCTCTGGATGGATAATTCTCTTTGCACTTCATGCCCTGAGTGAAATGAAATGAATTTAACTTGCAGATTGCCTATGGGTGTCTTTCATAGTTGTAGACATCTGTAAATTATACATGAATATATGGGTAGCCAGGCACATTTTTCCTGACATTTTGACCTAAAGGCAAATCTAGCAGAGATAACCACGTAAGTGGTTAAAATTTCTTTTCTATACCTCAGTATCTCAGTCCATAAAGGGGTAAGCTGACCTGCTGTGTGAGCCTCACGTGTGAGACTTTAATGTGTAATCATGTGGTAAGTTGAAAGGCATCTTTTAAGAATGTGGACACTGAGCACTGTGAATTTTACAAACCTCTTAAACTTCCCTGCAGTCCTAGAAAGAAGGCACACCATTATCATTTTCATTTTATAGACAAGCCAGTGAGCCTGGAGGGGTTAATCAACTAGTCTAAGAGTCCACCAACAGAAAACAGTGCCAGTGTCGAACCAAGGCTTTTAATAGAACTGTAGAGTTGTTGGCACAATGGTTGAAGTTAAAGTCTTCCCGTGGGTCTGTGAAGACCCTTTAGGACTGTTGTGGTTTATGATGATGATTTTTTCCAAACATGTATGGAGCTCCAACAAACTATTAATAAATATCAGTACCTTGCTGTAAAAATAAATGAAGGGTGACTTCTGGGAAGGTGGTAGAGTGATAAACAGCAGCAAATCAGCCTCTCTGACATTCAGAATGCAGATACTGGATTATAACAATCTGGGAAATTAAAGGAGGAGGGAGGTCAATCCCCAGGACCCAGGAAAGATCTGAAGGGAGAGGTGGAGCCCACAGGAAAAGTGAAGAGACAGACCTCAACACAGAAGAGAAGGTGGCAAACTGTGCCTTCTCTCTGACTCCAGGCTCATGGCGTGAGACAGGTGGCTCCAATCTGTAGGGATCCAGGGAGGACAGTGACTCCAAAGCTCTCCTCAGACTCACCAGTGGAGCACAGCAGTGCGTGCTGTGGGCTGCAGCAGTGGGTGGTGTCATTTAGGGGGAGGATAACCCCCTGGAACCCAGACTTGGAACAGCTGTGAATTGACTTCCTCTTGGGGCTGCCAATAAATAGGTGAGTCCCAACTGTGGAAGTCATGTGGGGTCAAGGAGCTGAAGTCAGTCCACCCAGAGTGTATAGGGTGCACAAGTCGGGCCCTAGCCCCACCACCAGAGGTCAAGATCAGCCTGCATTTTTGCAGAGTGCAAAGCGTCAGATCAGAACCTGCCCTGTTCCTCCTGCAGGCTTGCTGGGATCATCCAGGACAGTTCCAGGCTCTGTCTGCCTCTTTCCCCTCCCAGGGACAGTGGAGACACTCCTTGAGTTGGACAGTACCACAAAAGTGTAGACCCCAGGAGACAACCACAGACCTGCAGTCATGAAATCTTTTTGTTTCATTTATTGTATGTTTTTGTTGTTTTTCAAGAGTGTGAAAATTTGGTTCAGTTCTTGCTTTTGTTTTTTGATTCTTTATTTTCTTTCTGTCTTATTCATCAATTTGCCAAAACTTGGATAATCCTCTTGTGCTTTAGCCTCACTTCTAATCTCTTCCTATGCTTTTATTTTGCTATTTGTTGCACTTATCCCTTTGAAATTTTCTCCCCTGAGGTAAAATCACTGTCCTCAGAGGATATTTACTATATATAATTTTGTGATTTGTTTTAGATTTTGTTATATAACTATAAATCTTTTTTTTTATTTTTTATTTTCATTGGTACATTAAATATACACATCATGATTGCACTCCATAATGGGGATTTGTACCAGTATAAGACACAACTTAATTCTCATTTTTTCCCATAGCCCTATATAACTATAAATCTTGTACCTACAGTTACAGGTTGCAAATTAACAGTCAACACACTTTGTCATTTTCTAGACTTTGTCTGATGCTATTGCTATTACTGATTGCACTATGTTAGCCAAAGTGACAATTGTAGTCAGTTTTTCTTCCCTGTATGTTAATACTCAGATTTCTGTGGGTCACAGACAATACTTTTGTCCAGTACCAAAGAAGTGAGCCCTAGGCCAAGTAGGCAGCAACTTCTCATCCCTATAAATTGAAGAAGCCGGATTTTGGGACAGACTGGGAAGCCAAAAGCCAGCTACACCTACAAGACATCTCACAAAAATAATCAGTGTTTATGGCATTATTGATTCTAGTCATAAAGCAATTTATAAGCACAGATGCCGAAAAAAGTTTTTAAAAGTAGAAAATGAGGGCCAGGGATTTAGCTCAGTGGTTCTGGTATCTGCCTTCCAAACACAAGGTCCCGAGTTTGATCCCTATATACCACAATGCTGGGCGTGGTGACTCATGCCTGTAAGCCTAGCACTGATAACCACATGCCAGAATGCCGGGGTGTGGTAGTTCACCACCTGTAATCCCAGAACTCAGGAGGCAGAGACAGAATGATTGCTGACTTTGAGGCTCGTCTAGGCTACATAGTGAGCTCTGGGCCAGCCTGAACTACAAAGTGACACCCTGTCTCAAAAAAAAAAAAAAAAAAAAAAAGATAGAAACTACGAAGACAGAACAAGATAAGATCGCAGTCTTGTAGATCAGCCAGTGAAAACCTGGAGCACACTGATGTGAAAGAAATAAAAAATTACTGAGTTGCACTTTGTGAAATAGCAGTGGAAATGACTGAGCAAGTGAATGAGGCTCTACAAGAAAACAAATCAGATAATTTCTCAGATAACTAAAGAAATGATCACTGTAATAAAATACATGGTTAATAAAGCCAGAGTAGATATAGATTAAAAAAAAATAGGCGCTTGCTTGGGGATTTAGCTCAGTGGTTGTGGTGTCTACCTTACAAGCTCAACGTCTCGAGTTTGGTCACAGTAACCACATACAGTAATGCTGGGCATGGTGACTTTCAACCATCAGAAATCAGTACTGCATACCACAATGCTGGACCTGGTGGCTCACACCTGTTATTCCAGCACTTGGGAGACAGAGGCAGGAGAATTGCTGTGAGTTCATAGGCTACATAGCGAGCTCAGGGCCAGCCTAAACTACAAAAATGACGTCCTATCTCAAAAATAAGAAAAATTTAAAAATTAAAAAGAGCTTAGAAAAAGAATATTCAACATAGCAAAGAGCTGGACTTCATAAAACAAAGTCAAACATATCGGGAAGATTAAAAATTCTATTGAAAGTACAGAAAGCAGAGTCAACCAATGTGAGATGTATATCAGATGTATGTGAGTCAACCAATGTGAGAGAATATCAGATGTATAAGATGATCTGCTGTTAGTGATCATCAAATGAAAGACTTCCTGAAAATAGCAAGGAACCAAGAAAAATCGGTCTTACAACTTCTAGATAATGCAAAGAAGAATAACATAAGATTGATCAGAATAAATTTTTAAAAATCAAAAGATAGCATAAAGGATATATAAAAACCTGTTCAATGGTAACAAAATAAAGGGAAACAAAGCCTATGTAGGGTGTTGTAGGGTGGTAGGGGAATGGGAAAAAATGAGAATCAAGTCATGTCTTATATTGGTACAAACTGTCAGTGTTGAGTGTGATCATGATATGAATATAAAATATACTTATTTCGTAATTTAATAAAAAACCTGTTCTTAGAAGTAGTGGCAGAAAACTTCCCAAGCATAGAAAATGGATTTGACATACAGGGCTGGGGATTTAGCTCAGTGGTTCCAGTGCTTGTCTTGCAAGTGAAAAGGCCCAGGTTTGATCTCTGGTAACCACATACAACTATGCCAAGTGTGGAGACTCACTCCCATCAGTAATCAGTACCATATACCACAGTGCCAGGCATGGTGGCTTATGCCTGTAAGCACTCAGGTGGTAGAGGCAGGAGGATTGCTGTGAGTTTGAAGCTTATCTGGGCTACATAGGGAGCTTAGGGCCCACCTAAACTACCAGCGAGACCTGTCTGAAAAAAAAAAAAAGATTTGACATACAGATGAATGATACATTCAAAACTCCAACTAGCTATGATTAGAAAAAACTACACCAAAGCATATAATGTCAAGATTCCAGTAATTCAACACAACAGAATTAGTAAGACCTGTTAGAAAAAAGAAAGAAGTCACTGATAAAGGAAAACCTGTTAGATCACAGCAGATCTCTCCCCACAAATGCTTAAGAGAAGAAGAGGTTAGAGTGAAGTATTTAAGGCTCTAAAAGAAAATGACCCCCAAGCCAGATTGATGTACCTTGCAGAATTATTCTTCAAAAATGAAGAAATAAAATACATGATAAAGAACTCCTGAAGAAATTCATGATCACCAAACCAGTGCTCACTAAACTTCTAGAGGTTTTCTAGAAAAAGACAATGCAGAGCCCCAGCAGAATAAATCTAGTCGGTAAGGCAAGCAGTTTAACAGAGGGAAAAGAAAGGGAGCCAACAAAAGGAAAATGACACAACAAGCATAAATCACATCAGTTATAACCAGGAATGTAAATGGTCTTAACTCACCGATGAGAAGAAACAGATGGCAGAATGGATGAAGGAGCAAGATCTAACAATATGCTGCACAGAAGAATCACATTCACCCGAAAAATTCATATACTAACAGTGAAAGGATGGAAAACAATACTCCATGAAAAGGGAACTTGGAAAAAAGAGGAAGCAGTCATGCTAATTGCAGATAAACTGGATTTCAAAACAAGACTCAGGAGTCAACAGAGACAAAGAAAGTCATAATATACTAGTTGTTAATGGAATACTCCAAGAGGAAGTGATAACAATCAGAAATGTACATGCACCCAATACCAACACACTCAACTATATAAAACAAACATTAACAGACCTGAAAAATCAAACACTGTTATAATTGTCATCTGTCACTAATGGATCAACTAGACAAAAAGATCAACAAAAATATCAGAGCTGTATCATATCTTTGAGCAAATGGACTTAGATGTCCACAGAGTGTTCCTCCCTGCAGCAGAATGCACATTATTCTTAGTGGCAGTTGGGGCTTTCAACAAAATAGACCACATACTCATTCTTAGAACATACTTAAGTAAATGCAAAAAAACTTAAATTATGTCATACAGATTTTTAATCACAGTTCAGTAAAATTGAAAATCAGTGGCAAAAGAAACCACAAAACTGTATAAACTCATATAAATTAAATAATACCCTCTTGAACAACCAGTGGGTCACAGATGGAATTAAAGAAGAAATTAGACAGTTTCTACAATTAAATGATAATGCCAGTGCAACATAGCAGAGTTTATTGGATGCAGGAAAACCAGTCCTATGAAGAGAATTTATAGTGGTGAATTCACATATCAGAAAAGCAGAGTGAGCTTGTCTTAGTTACTTTTCTTACTATTGACACAAAATACCCCATACCTCCAAATTAAGGTTTATTTAGCTAACACTTTGTAGAGATTTAAGTCAGTGATCAGCTGGCTCCAAGGCCCTGCCTTATCAACTGAAACTTCTGAGATGGCAGACAGGCATTGCAGAGGGGAAAGAATTCATGGTGGGCAGAAGGTAGCATAGCAAGCAGGACAGACCACAGCTCTTTCTATCCCTTCTATTTTATCCAGACTACTTAGGGCAGGTAGCACTGACACCATTCATCCTAGTGCCTTTGTGCATATCATGCACCATGAATCCACTCCAGTATCACACACTCTAGATCCACCCACCTCCTGGCCCCACCTTTGACTGCATGAGGCTGTGTAGGTAGGCATAAATTATAACAGTTCAAATAAGCTAATGCTGAACCCCAAGCTTCTAAATGAAGAGCAAGTTATAGTCCAAGCATATATGAGAGAGGAATTCATAAAGATCAGCACAGAAATTAATTCAATCGAGACTAAGAAAACAGTACAAAGAATCAAGGGATAAAATGTTTGGTTCTTTGAAGGATTAAATAAAATAGATAAACTTTTAGGCAATCTTATCCAAAAAAAGAAGGAAAAACTCAAATCCATGCAATTAGGGATGTAAAAGGTGAAATAACAACAGATCCTGCAGAAATCCAGAAGATCATCAATACCTACTTCAAGAATCTAGGCTCTAATAAGATGGAAAATGCAGAAGTGAACAGATTTCTTGATATATATGAATTATCAAAGCTGAATGAAGAAGATATAAAAATTTTACATAACCCAAGATTATTCAATGAATTTGAAAAAGTAATTTAAATACTACCAACAAAGAAAAGTTCAGATCCTGATGGATTTACTGTTAAATTCTACAAGAAATTTAGAGAAGATCTAATGCTGCTACTCCTCAAACTCTTTAAAGAAATTGAAAGGCAAGTAATTCTCACAAACAAAACAAGCATTACCTTGAGAGCAAAATCAGAAAAGGATCTACCCAAAAAAGAGAACTATGGGTCAATTTCTTTAATGGACATAGGTGCAAAAGTCCTCAATAAGGTAGTAGTGGCGCACAGAATGCAAGAAATCATCAAGGAGATGGTACATCATGACCAAGCAGGACTCATCCCAGGGTGTAGATATGGTTCATTCAACATAAACAAATCAGGCAATGCAAAAATCACATTAACAGAACCAAGCATGATCATCTTGACAGATACGTAAAAATAATTTGTTGAAGTTCAACACCCATTTTAGGTAAAAACCCTAGAAAAATTGGAATAAGCCTTTATCTCAATCTGATAAAAATACATCTGTGACAAATCAGCAGTCAGCATCACACTGAAAACTTTTACTCTAAAATCAGGAGCAAGACAAGAATATCTGCTATCATCACTCCTGTTCAATATAATTCTGGAAACATTATCCAAACAGATTAGACAAGAGAAAGAAGTAAAAGAATAAGGATAGGAAAGGAAGAATTTAAATTATTATTTTCAAATCACATGATAAGTCTCCATAGAAGTCCTTGGAAACCCACCCCCCCCACCAAAGACTGAGTACTTGGTAGGATGGATATTACCCACAAAAGAAAATTCACCAAGTGTTGGCAAGGGTGTAGGGGATCAGGAATTCATGAACATTGTTGATGGGGGTGTAGAATGATGCCGATATGGTAGGGAAACAGCATGAAACTTACTCAAAAAATTAAGAACTACCATGCATTTCAGCAAATTCTGGGGATTTGTCCATCAGAACTCCAATCAGAATGTCAGGGACATCAGTGGCAGCTGAAAGCTTCTGACAGAGCTATTGGATAGATAGCCCTGACTATTAGATTGCAGCCCTAGTCACAATGCCATAGAGGTGGAAAGAACCAGAGACCCATTGTAGGGGAGAATGGATAAATAAAATATAGCATATTGGAATGTTATTTAGCCTTCAAAATGATGAAATGTAGCAGTGCATCACTACAGAGATGAATATGGAGAATATCAGGTTAAGTTAAATAAGCCAGTCATAGGAGACATATCGCATGATCCCCCTTCATATGAGGTATCAGAAATAGAAAAGAACTCTAGAGTAGAGTAAATATTCCAGGAGACAGGAGAATGTAGAGTGATTAATTAAAAGGAATAACATTTCAGTTATATACACTTAGTGAATTCTAGAGATCTGCTGTACAAGATTGTGCTTATAGATGGCAACGCTGTATTATACACCAAAGAACTTGTTAAGGGGTTAAATTTCCCTATTAAGAATTCTTACAGCAGGAACAAGATCAGCTCTGGATGGTGGCTTCCTGGGGGCTTGAGTTGGTGTGGTTTAGTGAGTAGGGCTATGCTGATCCATTTGTATCTCTCTGGAAGTTTTAGCAGGAAATATTTATGGGAAGTTTGATTTTGGTTCAAGCTTATTTCCTGGGTTGTTTTAGAAATCCGTTTTGCAGGAGTTCCTGTCCTAGTAAAATAGAGTCTCTCTGGGCCTTGGCAAACTGATTGGGTCCATTAGTCATGTTTTCCAGGCCCATCAGGCCCTGTGTGACTCCTCCCGCTCCTGTTTTGCTCTCCTGCTTCTGCCTCAGCTTGACAGCTTCTGACAGAGCTTCCTCTGTAGGGAACACCATTTGGCTCCGAGACTCAGGAGCCCTTCTGAGCTGAGACCTCTCTCAGAGTGTCTGTGGAGTGCATGTCAAGCTCTTTGGTGAGCCACCCCCCGGCTCCCAGGGGTGACCATGCACCACACTAGACCATGAGATTCTTGCAGCAGTTATCAGGCATCGACCCCAAGAGGGTAGGAGGCCCCTATTGCCTCTCTTAAAGCTTCCTAGCTTTGCATAGAGGCTGATGCTAACCCTTGGGTGCATTTCTTCTTTGTAAGGGAACACAAAGTTAATATGAATAAGGGAAGGAGGCTGGATTCTTTTCTGAGAGAGGAAAAGAAAAATGGCTCATTGCTTAGCCAATAGAGGACTTCCTGAATGTGGCCATCAGGTTGTAAATGCACGGAAAGCACCTCACAGCTCACACCAGCCACTCAGGACACAGAGACATCACTTGCCTTGCAGTGTTGGACAGGTCATGGAACATCTCCAAACCTCGGGGTCCTTAATCACAGAAAGCAATGATGTGGGTTCTTACATATGTGTTTAGGTGAGGCACTTCCGACTTGACAGGCAAGCACTGTGTGTAAGATACAGTTGTAGGCACAGGATAAATGTAGTTGTTTAATTCTCTTCATAGCCCTATGAGGCACCCTTTGCACTGCTCTGCAGATGCTAAGGTGTATGCTATTTTAGCCTCAGAAATTGAGATGCACCTGACAACTGAAAGTGTCTTAAAACTCCAGGATTAGTTCAGCTATTGTAGAACTGGAAGGTAGAACATTCCAAACAGAAGGTGTCCGAGTTTATTGGAAACCTGCAGGAGCGCAGAAGAGCCAAAGATGAATCCTTTCAGGTGGGTGGAGCAAGCTGGCCTCCAGTGCTGCAAAAAGCTTCAGATTTTCCTGTTGGATTAAGCTCTACAAAGACAAGCCATGGCTATCTGAGTCCTCTGTTATGTCCCCAGCATCATTTGCTCTGACATTACATGCCATCTCCATGACTGATGGATAAATGAATAGGCAGGATTTTGAGGTTGCCTTCCCAGGGTGACCCAGCCACACCCTGACTTCCAGTGACTTCTTTCTAGTGCAGCAGTCCTCAGAAGCCTCTTTCATGCCTTCAGAGGACAGAAGTGAGTCGACACTCTCATATTATCTCGCCAGGTGTCTTGTCATCGCTCTTAGAGGCAGAGAGAGCCTGAGCACTACTGGGTGAAGATCACACATGTGTTGTTCCCTCAGAGCAGAATATTGTTTTATTCTCCCATGATGGCAAGGTTCCATCATTGTCATGGGCTGTGAGTCACACAAAGTCCTTTCGTGTTGCATTCAGTGAGAGTCGTGTCTTTCACTTTATATACACACAATCCCGACTGAAAATAATGAGTGTGTGTTCCCATTTAGTGCCTTGTCCCAATGGTCACACAACCCATGACAGTAAACCCCGTGAGCACAACACATATTGTATATAAATAAATCAGTCAACTGATGCCAAATGATGGCTTTTCCCTAGTATGTGAAGACGTTTAGTGTAGGAGGGGAGGAAACAGTGCGGATTGTGGAAGATGGAAGCCGAGGAGTGGGTGCTGGCCGTATGGACACCAGGTGGTTCTTAGTCCTTGGCTCAAATCTTGGCTTCTTTTACATGCTGGCTGGTTTGGGATAAGTGATGCTGTGCCTTGTGGATAGTTTGTCCCCAAAGGGACATTGTTAGAAGCTTGTTTTCCATTGCAGTGGAGATCAGCCCTGGGGACTTCGTGGGCAGTTCTGGCGGGAAGTGTCTTGGTTACTGGGCATCACTGTTGATCATGATCTTAACCTTGCTCAGCGTTATTCCTTCAAGGTTAGGGAGTGAACTTCGTACACTGTGGGTGAGTGCTCTGCCTCAGAACCATACCTTAGCCTTGTTTCTTTTCCTTTTCTTGTCTTGCCTTTTTTGGGTATTTTCTTTTCCCTTTTTCTTTGCAGTCCTGGGGATTGAACCTAGGGCTTCACTCAGCTGATATGGGCCGTCTGTAACTGAGCTCCCTTCCCAGCAGGGTCACTGTTGGAAGCTTTCATACTGGGCCTGAGGAGTGAGTCAGTTCTTCAGAGAGTGGGCTGCTGTAAGTTGAGGCCATCTATGCATTTGACCGCAGCTGTACTTGGACGGCTCCCATTGTGTTTTCTGCCATGTGGTCACAGCCAGGGGCCCACACAGACAGAAAGGCCTGCTGGTCTATACTTTCAGCCTTCAAGACTATGAACTAAGTAAACTTCTTTGCTCTGTATATTACCCAGCCGTGGGTATTTTTTTTTTTTAAAGCAACAAAAGAATTGGCTGATGCACATGATAGTGTAACTCTGGCATTCAGTGCTTTCATCTGAAAAATGGAGCTTCTTGCAATGCCCATTTCTTTTTTTTTTTTTTCATTTTTTTTGTGATAAGGTCTCACTTTGTTGTTCAGGCTGGTCCTAAACTCAGCAATCCTCCTGCCTCTGCCTCCACCTCCTGAGTGCTGGGATAACAGGCATGAGCCACCATGCCCGATATTGTGGTGTGTGGTGCTGATTGCTAGTGGGTGTGAGTCATCATGCCTGGCATTGTCGTATGTGGTTACCAGGGATCTAACTAGGGCTCTTCTCATTGCAAGGCAGGTACCAGAACCACTGTGCTAAATCCCCGGCCCACAGTGCCCAATTTTTAGGAAGATGTGATAACAATTTTGTCAGATGGAAATAGTATTGAGGTGACACTCCGTGGGCACTTACGCAGGTCCACCTATGTCATTACTAGCCTGTCATGCTGCCTTTGGCAGCTTCTGACCTGCCCTTGTGTAGCTGCTTAACCATTAGGTTTTTCTGGTGGTTATTCTCATTTCTTTGTGAGGTATTCATTTGCTTAAAATCAATTCCTCCTGAGCTAGGTCACCTATTTACTATGGCTTTGCATGGGAGGAAGAGATGTCCAGGGCTGGGCGCGGCAGTGGGGGTTGTGGAAAGATGGAGTGAGCTGGGCTCTGCTGAATACATGTAATCAATAAGAGGGATCAATGTGTTCATAAAAGTTATGGGCCCTGCTGGGTGAGCTGTTTTCTGTAGTGTGGAGAAATGCATCTATTTCATTCTTCCCCTTCTTAGGGCCAGGATATATTCTAATAGCAACTTCCACACCCAAGAATCACCCAAAGGTGGGACAGTCCCATCACTTCCTCATTGTCTTCACTTCTCATCCAGGGGATGTTGGAGTTAAAAACTTGGAATTAAACCTGGGAGCTTCTTGGTTTCTAAGAAGACGAGATTGCACACCCTGGGCTTCCGGTGTTTCCTGGGTCCGTCAGTGTGTATCACATTCCTGCTATGTTTTAAGCACTCTGGGCTTGGGAGCAGCCAGGCAGCCCTGACTCAGCCCTGACCTTTGTACTGCTGAGTGAGAGGGACACCAAGCAATTCTGTCATGAGCCGCTTCTGGCTGTGGGGTGCGGGGAACCTTTTCTGGGGACTTGGAGTGAAGCTGCCACCTAAGCAGGGTTGGTGGCTGGTCCAGTAGGTGGCTCTAGAGGAGTCAGGGTGGCAGTTTCCCTAGGAGTGAGGATACAGGAAGGAGAGCAGGCTGGACCTGGGGATGCAGCTCAAGTATTCCACTTGGGACATATTTAGTTGAAAGTACCAGAGGCAGCAAAGTGCAGGTGCCATGGACCAGGCTGATGTACAGCTGTTCAGTTGGAAATGAATTCAGGTCAGGGATATGGTGAGAATGATAGCAATGCCTCCTATCAGAGCCCAGTGGGTGGTTTGCAGCTTGAGGGGTGCTGTGCATGGAACTTTCCACCATGAGACCATCTTTATGTCTTTCTGTAACCTTCACAGTCACCCAACCTTTCGGTGCCCCTCTCTTCTCCACATAAAACAGCAACAGTTATGTTTGCTTCAGTGTAGCCAGGAGCACATGTTTGAGGATCCATTAAACTGAAAATAAAACGTGGGGCTCTTTGAAAATAAGAACTATGTTAAAACAAGGAGTTATTATCGTGGTGCATAAGCCAGTGAAAGGCAGAAATACAGCCCCAAGGCTCAGTATTGATTTTGGTCTGCGGTGCTTCCTGAAGCCAAATAAATCTGCTGTTCCTCCCCGAGAGTGCCGGCTGAGGGGCTGGCGGGTCTCCAGCTTCCAGCTTTCCCACCACACCCCAAGGTTGCGTCCTTTTTTGGCTCAGGCCGGCTCTGGCACCCCCACCCCGCTGGCTGCCCTTCCTCCTTGTGCTGGTCACGGGGACAATTCCAGTAGTGCAGCTGGAGGTTGGCCAAGTTTGGATGCCCTCCGATTAGACAGGGTACAGGACCTCCCAGAAAGGCAGAGAACAGCTTTGCAGAGCAAGAGTTTAGGAGGGTCAAAAGAAACCCTCTAGGGCAGTTAGGGGCTCCAAATTTTAGGGCGCATGAAGGGTCCTGAATTGTGTTACACACACACACACACACACACACACACATTCAATCACGTGCTGGATAGATATTTATTGAGTAGCCACTAAATGTCAGGTCCCAAGATAAGCCTGCGTAGGCTTGAAATAGACAGTAAGTTTGTCATCTTTGAATTAAGGTTTGAACTGAGGGAGAGAGAGAGATAAGCGAAGGAACACAACCATCTTAGGGGTGCAGTCAGGAGCAGTAGAAGATGGGGAACTCCACTGCCATGGGGTGGGGGTGGCTGTGCTGGAAAAGCTGGCCCGGCAGTTTTCTCTGAGACGGTGGCCTCAAAGTGGAGGCCCCACAGCCAAGAACGAGCTGGCCTGTGACGGGCAGGGGCAGGACATTCAGGAAGGGGACCCAGCCAGTATGCAGAAGCTGAGGCACGGACCCCAGCCCGTCCTGAGCAGGAGTACGTGGAGAAACTAGGGAATGAGGGCGGGGCTGGGAACAGTGGGACAGAACTTAATCCGTCTTGGGGAGGAGTCTGGGGTTTTGTCTTGCTGCTATGGCCAGCTGTTAGGAGGTTTTATGTAAGACAAGAATTTCTCTGACCTTGGAGTAGGCCACAGGCTGCAGGAGAAAGGTAGGGGTCAAGAAATCCAGGAGGCTGCTGCAGTCCTTCGGTGAGAAGGGATGGCCGAGTGCACTGGTGGTGCCCGCTGAGGTTGTATGCAGAAGGGCAGGGCGAGGAGGCGGAGGAACGGTTGACGCACAGGCTTCTGCTCAGGGCTAGGTTTACTGTAGGGGGAAATCTTGTAATGCCGGACACACCTGAGGACATCCTAATATGCCATTTTGAACAGTAGGAAATCCTCAGCCACTCGTGGGCTGCGGTTGTACCTGGGCCTGCACCCCCGGAAGTGCTCGTGTGTAGGGGTGGGGGGAATGCCTGAGGTAGAGACAGAAAGGCAGGGAGCAATGGTTCCCCCAGGGCCCACAGGAAATGGAGGCCAACCGCAGGATGCTGTCAGTGGACCTGAAGAGACATCACAGGGCATGAAAGGCAGGAGGGCGAGGGAGGAGGAAGACGTTAGAGATGAGCAAAAACGTCTGGGGGCAACGCTTGGGAGAGGCTTTGCTGTCAGACTGGACAGAGAAATGCGGAAGTGTTGCCTGCCTGGGCTTCAGTGCCCCTGAGGAAATTCTCTCT
>PVIR01020715.1:0-30290 GCA_004026965.1 Petromus typicus | reverse complement strand
AACATTTAACATTAGATAAGTAAAGTTTCCAAAATATAGACAAAGAGCAACATTTTAAGCCAAAGAAACTGCAAGTACAAAGATATAAGCATAGGAAATAAAAGGAGAGCATAAGAAAGCTTAAAAAAAAAAGACAAAAAGATATCATGGAAGATAATTTAGTAGGATTTAGTGACTATATAACAGACAAAGATGATCTTAATCTTTCAGATTTAAGTGATTGGAAGAATAATAGAAATGAGAATTCAGTGGTAAAAATGATATACCTTGTAGAAATGTGTCATTTGAGTAGACATGAAATACCTAGGAGGCTTCTTTGTATGTTTGTGTGAAGATTTAACACTAAGATATGTCACCTCAATGGAATTCTCAGTATCATGCTCATCAAAGTTTCTTAGGTTCTTAAAGCCACAAGCAGCCTAGAACTGATTACTGACCATTGACAGTTTTTCTTAAAATTATAAGCTATAAAAGAAAAAAAAAGATCTCAGGGTTTTTTCTTTTTCTTTTTCTTTCTTTTTATTTATTTTTTTATTATTATTATTTTTTTTTTTGAGATAAGGTCTTACTTTATAGTTCAGGCTGGCCCTGGGCTCACAGCAATCCTCCTGCCTCTGCCTCCCGAGTGGTGGGATTACAGATGTGAGCCACCACACCTGGCACTGTGGTGTATGGCACTGATTGCTGGTGGGCATTAGTCACCATGCCCGGCATTGTTGTATGTGCTTACTGGGGACCTTGCAGTTGGAAGGCAGGTGCCAGAATCCATGGCCCTCAGTGTTTTCTTTAAAAGAAAAATCTCTAAATATAATATATATATATATATATATATATATATATAACATGTTATATAATATATAACATATATAATATATTTTATCATAACATATATTATATATATGTTATGTTACTATATAACATATATTATATAAAAATATATAGTGCTGGGAATGGTAGTGCTTGCCTGTGATTCCAACACTCAAGAGGCTGAGGCAGGAGGATTGTCTCAACTTTAAGACCAGCCTGAACTTGATAAGAGGACCTTGTCTTACAAAACAAACAAGTGTGTGTGGATCATAACTGAATGTTTCTTTTTCAGTTCTGCTGTATATTGGACCAATTGGTCCCGTAAAGGACCAATTCCAAATAATCAAAATAATTCCTTATTGGTTTTAAAGTGCTAGTTAAGGAGCCTGTAATCATGCTTACAGTCTATAATTAATATTACTGTGTGCCACAGTTTGAAGTCTCTATGGAATACTGGTCCTGACCAGGATACTTGAAGGTGTTGTTGGTCCAGGCAATCTGTGGCCCAGAAATTTTCCCCACAAAAAGTGCCCTTTTTAGTCTTACTGTAATATATTTTATTAAAATGCAGCTTTGTGTTTGTGAACTTTTGTTAGTTCTTGCCTTATCTCACAATAGATATTTTCAATAAAATTTATTTTGGTGGTGGGGGCATTACAGGGGATTGAACACGGGCCCTTATGCTTGCAAAGTAAGCATGGTCCCACTTGAGCTAAATCCCTGCCCTGATAAAACTTATTCTTTTTTTTTTTTTAGGTTTTTTGAGACAGGGTCTCACTTTGTAGTCCAGGCTGGCCCTGAGCTCAGCCTCCAACTCACATCACAGCAATCCTCCTGCCTCTGCCTCCCGAGTGCTGGGATTACAGGCGTGAGCCACCACGCCCGGCACTGTGGTATGTGGTACTGATTGCTGCTGGGCATAAGTCTGCATGCGCAGTATTGTATGTGGTTACTGGGGAATCGAACCCGGGTCCTTGCACTTATAAGACAGGCGCCAGAACCACTGAACTAAGTCCCCAGCACGGATAAAACTTATTCTTAGCCTTTATCCACTTTTGCTTTTATTGATGAGCTTTTCTTTTAGCATCTGTTATTGTCTTTTTCTTTATTGTTGTTGGGCTTTTTTGTTTTGTTTTGTTGAGACAGTCTCGCTTTGTAGTTCAGGCTGGCCCTGAATTCACTATGTAGCCCAGGCCAGCCTCAAACTCACAGCAGTCCTCCTGCCTCTGTTTCCCAAGTGTTATTATCTTTCTGGCAGTGTCATCCTGGCTGTCCTCAAGATCAATGTGAACTCTAGTTATTGAGGATTAATTCTACAGATTAACACAGATATGTGAAAAGACATCAGGACTTTACTAAGGCAGTTTGAGTTGGAATATGTGAGATAGTGTGAATCTCTCTAAAGGGATGTCTTTGAATGCAGGAGGTGGTCAAACACTCTTATAATTTTGCTAGAGTTTAAAATGGTAAAGCTGTTTGTGGCCCTTTGTGTAGTAATTTCAGATCTTGAAAATTAATTTAAATATGTGTTCACAGATACTTAATAGTACAAATAGGCGGGTATGCTGGCACACACCTGTAGTCTCAGCATCTTGGAAGGTTAAGACTGAAGGATAACTTCAGGCCAAAAGTTTGAGACCAGCTTGAGCAATTTAGTGAGACTATTTCAAAAGACAAAAAAAGGGAAGGAGCATTTTCCTATGAAGACATTAATATCACTCTTATGTGTGAAGAGAAAAGAAATGAAAGAAACCTAAATAGGTGATACTTGGAGCCATCATTAGAATAATGCATCAACGTATCGTGTGTTAAGTCAGCTGAGCTGCACACCTGTAATCCCAGCCCTTGGTGGGCAGAGGCAGGAGAATTGCCATGAGTTCGAAGCCAGCCTGGGCTACATAGTGAGTTCAAGCCTGAACCGTACAGCAAGACCTTGTCTCAAAAACAAAACTGTTTTAAGTAAACTAATGGGTTTACTCGGTTTTTTGAAACTTTGTCTCTTTGTTCTGAGGACTTTTCTGTAAGTATAGACAAATCAGAATGATTATGTCAGCAGGTAAGGTGATTAATACTATGTATTTTCCATATTTTAAAAAAATTTCACCAATTGTGTCTGAAAGAACCTACCCCTTTTCATTATAAATGTTCAAATTTAGCTACCCTACAGTAACACAGACTCCTAGTACTGGCTAAAGCTCTGGGGTTTCATTATACAGTGATGACTTAATTAGCAAATCTCTATGAACAAAACCTTTTTACCCAACACTGGTCTTGGTGCAGCAGGCGTGGGGAAGGATCAATTTTCTCTGAGCTAGATTGGTGGCAGCAGGAACTAATGAGGCAGCTCCTTGAAAGTGGCTCTCTCTCAGGTCTGCGTCCTCAGGGGCCAGCTCGGGCGGGAGCTGGGGCTCTGCTGCACCCCTGGGATGTGCGCAGCCTGGTTACCCAGGTGCTGAAAAAACAATTTGTGTGCCAAGACCATATGTGGCTTTTAAGAGACTCGGCAGGACTCTCGCTTGAGGCGGAGCCTTCCTCGTGTGGAAGGAGTGTGCCAGGAAATAGCACAAAGGGAGTCCTGCGCGAGAGGGGCCTCCACTCGCCCTCTGAGTCCTCGCTGTGCTGCCTTTTCAGTTCCGTGGGCCTCATTTGACTCCACTGTGAAATGAAAAGGCTGGCAAGAAAACCTCTAGTGTCGTTTTCTGTTCTATCTTATCAGGAACCAGCAAAGTTTCTGTAAAGGGCCAACCAATAAATATGCTTTGCTTCGCAGGGCACATGAGATCTGTCACAAGGCCTCAACTGTGTCTGTAGTGTGAAAGCAGCCGCAGTTAACGATCTGTAAACAAATGAGTGTGGCACACACCTGTAGGCTCAGTTGCAGAGAGTTTTCCAGTTCAAATAAAACTTTATTTACAAAACTAGGTAGCTAGCCGGTCATGGTGGCTCAGGCCTGTAATCCCAGCACTTGGAGGCAGAGGCAGGAGGATTGCTGTGAGTTTGAGGCTAGTCTGGGCTGCATAGTGAGCTCAGAACCAGCCTAAACTATGAAGCGAGACCATGTCTCAAAAAAAAAAAAAAAAAAAGGCAGCTATCCAGATATAGCCCATGGTTGTAATCAGACAGTGTAGTTATGATGTAATGGGAATATCATATCAAAAGAATTATTTGGCAAACAATATTAACTCTGAATTAAACCTTAAACCGAAGCATTAAACATTGAAGTCACACATTAAATCCAAATGTCTAGAAAATTTTTAAAATCTACTATATTTTTGGAGACAGAGTCTTGCCATGTTGTTCACGCTGCCCTCAAACTTAAAGCAATCCTCCTGCCTCAGCCTCCCAAATGATGAGATTACAAGCATGCGCCATCAGGCCCGGCTACACATTTTATTTTTAAGGATCAGTCGACATACAATGTTATTTGACTGTCAGGATTTAACATCATGGGTAAAAAGACAAAAATTCCCTATCACCACACAGTTGAGCTAAATTCTCTGCAGCAGAAAAACGCTGTGCCTTCCAAATTAAGGAGGAAAGTGCTATCTTCAACACTTATTACTGAGTTCTTTTAAATCTTCAGATTTTTTGAGGCTGGTAGGAGGGAGCTAAAGACCTAGTAATTTTCCTTTGGGTAAGATGAGTTAAATTGCCCCTTCCACAGTACAGTGTGGACTCCTGACTTTTTCTGTGTCTTTTTGCCTGGGAGGGAATGGTTCTGAAAGGTTGTCCTGCCACCACGCCTGGTGCAGGATTTCAGATTTCCGTGTATCACACTCTAACATGGAAATCAGTCTGTTATCCTGCCACATCCAGCCACAACTAGTCTAGTGAGTCTACTGAACTTACATCAAACTTTATTTCTATTTCCAGCAATGCTAAAGCAATTGCAGGTTAGAAGAATTGATTCAGGCCTGTTAATACACAAAGGGATCAGTACAGTGGCATTTTATCTATCTATCTATCTAGAGAAATAAAAAATATTCTCGTTAGCCAGCTTGTTTTCATGTAAGTACTGCTTGATCTTTATTGTCTAAGTTACAAGGCATGAATTTCTCATTGGCCAGCTCTGCTAGCCACAGGTGTGGGCTCAAGGGAACGGACACTGTCTCAGTAGTGACAGCTTCTCCAGACCAAGCAGGACCACCGTCCCTCGTGGTGGCTTCCAGAGTCCTCTAATTCAGTTCTTTTTTTTTGAGACAGGGTCTTGCTTTGTGGTTCAGGCTGGCCCTGTGTTCAGCTTCAAACTCACAGCACAACAATCCTCCTGCCTCTGCCTCCCGAGTGCTGGGATTACAGGCGTGAGCCACCACGCCCGGTACTGTTGTATGTGGTACTGGTTGCTGGTGGGCATGAGTCTCCATGCCCAATATGGTATGTGGTTACTGGGGATCGAACCCAGGTACTTGCGCTTGCAAGACAGGCGCTGGAACCACTGAGCTAACTCCATGGCCCTCTAAGTCAGCTCTTAAAGTGTGGGCCCAGGAGCCCTCTGAGACTCTTTCAAGGAGTTTCTTCCATGAATTCAATTGTTTTTCAGTAATTACAAGATATTACAGTAGTTGCCTTCATAGTTTTAGGTTGCTGTAGAGTTTTCCAGAGACTACATAATGTGTGATATTGTGACAGATTGAATTCCAAAGAAGATATGTGACTCCAACTCTCATCTCTTACATCAGACTGAAGCAATGCAATCAGTTTATGAATAAATATTTCAAGTTTTCAATTCTAATTTCTAAAATGGTAAACAAAAATGATAATAGACGTAAAAGCTCCTTGAAGTCTTCTGTGATTTCTAAAGAGTCTTATTAGAACTGAGTTTTACCATAAGGTTTGAGAATTCCTGTTCTACTGTAATATCCTTAGTGTCAGTGTTCTGATCTCAGGGTTACTGAGATCATCCTTGGCACATTCCGTTGTGTAATGTATGTATTAAAATTCCTCCAGAGAGAACCAATGTAAATCATTTAGTGATTATCTTTCAGGCATCTTTTTATTTTTTTGAGTTCTCACATGCACAATTTTTTTGAGACAGGGTCTCAGGTAGTTCAGGCTGGCCCTGAGCTCAGCCTTGAACTCGCAGCAATCCTCCTGCCTCTGCCTCCCAAGTGCTGAGATTACAGGCATGAGCCACCACACCCAGCGTTGTGGTATGGATCTAGCATGGGACTTTGTGCTTACAAGGCAGACGCCGGAAGAACTGCACTAAATTCTTGGCCCCATACTACATAATTGTACATATTTAGATCATACCATGGTCTTCCAGACTTTTTCTCCTGAGACACTACAGTTTACATTTTTCCCTGTTCACTCTGAGCTCTTATAAAATCATAGAATCTTAACATTGAAAAAGGCATAGGGATCATCTTTTCTCATTCCTGACCTAATTTAGCAGTCCTTTCAAAAACATTCACAATTTAATGAGCCATTCATTTTAGTTTTGTAAGTCCTAAATTGTTAGAAACTTTCCTTGTGTTAGGCAGATATTCGTCTTTATAACATATGTGCATTGGTTCTGGCTCTGTGGGAACTATGAAAGATGTGTCTTATCCACCTTTACTGTACCGTATTCCAGGTATTGTCTTCTGATCTGTTTTCCAGTTCAGTAATTTTCTCAATTGAATCAAAGCTTCTATTAAACCTATCCATTGAGTTATTTTCAATTTCCATTTAAACCTGTCTATTGAGTTCCTGATTTTGAGTTCCATTTTTATAGTTTCTAGTCCTCGCTGAAATTGTTTTAACTTTTGATCAGTAAGCATAGTTATTTCAGAGTTTCTGTTTCGTGATCTCAATATCTTCAGGGGCTTTAAGTGAGTCTCAGATAATTTCTGCTGGTTTTTATTTTCTGCTTGCCTCCTCGTGTTACTCTTTATTTCTTTTATTGTGGGTGAGATGTTGTAGTCACAAAATTGTTTGTAGAAATAATTGGAGGCATGGAGTGATTCAGGTTTGTTTTTGGCCATCGTGGAAACACTGGCATCCTAATTGAAGAGGCGGATTGGAGGATACACTATAGCCTGTCCGTCTGTCTGTCCATCCGCCCCCCCCTCCTACCTCCAGATCATGCTGCTCTCAGTCTGCCTCATGTGAGGAGGTTTCAGCCAGGGCTGTTTTGGAGACAGGTTGCAAACACTGTCCTCCTCAGAACATCAGTCCCCAGACTGGCCTCTGAGGCTCTTCATGATCTCCTGGATCCTAGCATGGTAATTCTTCACTATTTTGTCAGCTTTTCAGTGCCCTTAAGTAGATTTTTTTTAAAACGTATTTTTTTAAATTTTTATCTTTATTGGTACATTATCAATACACATCAAAATCGCATTCAAGGCCAGGGAGTTAACTCAGTGGTTCCGGCACCTGTCTTGCAAGTGCAAGGGCCCGGGTTCGATTCCCCGGTAACCACATAACAATACTGGGTGTGGAGACCCACACCCAGCAGCAACCAGTACTGCATACCACAGTGCTGGGTATGGTGGCTCATGCCTATAATCCCAGCACTCGGGAGGCAGAGGCAGGAGGATTGCTGGGATGTGAGTTGGAGACTGAGTTTGAGGCCAGCCTGAACTACAAAGTGAGACCCTGTCTCAAAAAAACCTGAAAAAAAAAAAAATCACATTCAACATTGAGAGTTTGTACCAGAATATGACATGACTTGATTCTCATTTTTCCCTATCCCGCCCCTCTGATCTTGACAAAACAGTCTAAATTACTTAGGTAGCCACTATCAAAAACCCCTGGAACCTATTTAAATGTATTTGATGTTCCTTTGTTTTGGGGGGTCATCCTTTGAGAATGCTGCCCTGCCACCCCTCTGGTGATCTGTACCATCTTCATCTAGATTCTTCTTAAAAATGTTTAGTCTGAAATCATTCTTTTTTGAGGCAAGATCTCACTTTGTAACTCAGATTGGCTCAGATTGTAGCTCAGATTGAACTCACTATGTAGCCCAGGCAAGCCTCAAACTCAGAGCAATCCTCCTGCTTCTGCCTCCCGAGTGTTGGGATTACAGTTGTGAGCCACCACTGCTGGCACTGTGGTTTGTGATCCTGATTGGTGCTGGGCGTGAGTCATCAGGCCCGGCATTGTTGTATGTGGTTTCCAGAGACTGAACGAGGGACATTGCACTTTCAAGGCAGACGCCAGAACCAGTGAGCTAAATCCCCAGCCCTGGTCTAAAATCTTAATGTCTTACAAGAGATCATTTTCTTTCGCAGCCTTATCTTTCAAAGATTACCTGAGGCAGACCTACTCTTTACTGTTGTCATCATCCAAGGATCTACACTGAAAGGCAACTGTTCCAAGCTTGTTAGTTGTATTAAAGGGAAAAAGAATGGACAAGAACTAAGCAGGAGTGTGATAAAGTCCCACAGCCCTGCCACTCACGTCGCATTAGCTGAAGCTAATAGGGACCAGCTGTCCATCCTGCCCCAGGGTCTCACCCGAGAGGAGGGGCACTGAGCACCATGGACCTGGGCCTGTTTTCCTTCCGGTCCACGTTCTAGTCCTCTCCTGATGAAACTAATGCTCAAATGAAGTCTCAGTTTAGTTTAGTACTTCAGTTAAAAACAAAAAGAACAAACTCTTGTTTTTCAAACATTGACTCAAGCTCAAGAATTGGGTTTAGTTTTAGGGTGTTGTGTTGTGTTTTGTTTCGTTTTTTGAGGCAGGGTCTTTTCTCAAAGGCACGTGGTCTTCAGCCACTCCTATTTTTCATGTTGTTCTAGTTGGTCTCCAGTTACTATTCAGTAAGTTTTTGCAGTTACTCGGTTTTCTGCATTGTTTTTTTTGTTTGTTTGCTTGTTTGTTTTTGAGACAGGGTCTCGCTTTGTAGTTCAGGCTGGTCCTGAGCTCAGCCTCAAACTCACATCACAGCAATCCTCCTGCCTCTGCCTCCCAAGTGCTGGGATTACAGGCGTGAGCCACCACACCCAGCACTGTGGTATGTGGTACTGCTGGGTTGCTGCTGGGTGTGAGTCTCCACACCCAGTATTATATGTGGTTACCGGGATCGAATCCGGGCCCTTGCACTTGCAAGACAGGCGCCGGAACCACTGAGCTAAATCCCTGGCCCCGATTTTCTGCATGGTTGAGGGTGTCGGTTGTGGCATTTTGCTTTTGTGCATCAGGGCAATTTCTTCCACTCTTGTTTCTTTTCTTTCTTTATATATAAAGTATACTATTGTCGCCAGCACCACAGAAATAAAGTACCGTATTGAACAACACGAGATTTTATCATTTCTTAATCCAAAATATTTTATTAAATAAGAGATGGAAATACAGGCTTTCTGAAAAGAGAAAGGACCTTTCTTTGTTCCACCTGTGTCACAAACTGCACGTGCTACCCTAGTTTGTGACTGACCTCAGGATAGTATCAGCCCTCTTCGTGTTTGCTGTAATACAGTTGACTTCAAAAAGGGTCACAGAATTCCCAGTTATTAGCTTTAGAAACTGATGAGCATCTCGCTTGACAGGATAAAAGCTTTAATAAATGATGTTCCCACCTGTGTGGTTAATTTTAAAATATTGTTTGTCTAGCACGCTTGTTGTCAGTTACAACCGAACAAGAACTTTTAGGAGCCGTTGGCTGTCCAATAATGGCAAATTTCAAGGCTATGCAAATTGCACCAGTTCAGCCCAGCTCTTTTCTCTATTATCATATCAATTGAGTCAGTTCATAGTAGACAAAGCAAGGTTATGGGAACCACCTAGAGCATCATGCACCATTTAACATCAATGCCGCGAACACGAACATCTGCAACTGCAATCTTATTAACAGAGGATAGAAGGGAAGGCAATAAACAGCTTTCTTCATCATTTAATTGCAAAATAGTATTTCCTAAATGTTTGCATTGTTTATCAACAGGAACTTCATCAATAATTATATAATTATGGTTGCCTAGATTACAGTGCCCTCATGCATCTTGTCATTTATTACAGAGTAGTCTGAATTTAATCTGAATTTGAACACATTATTCAAGGCTAATAATATAAATCCCTTGAAATGTGAGTTGCATAATACAGATATTCCGTGTAGCAGGAGAGTGGCGGTTTATGATCCTTCAGTCATTTGGGGGATTAAGATAACACAGGGGGAAGGGAAAACTGAAAGGCAGTGAAAGATGAAGGGAGAAGCCACTCGTTAGACTCCAACACAGGCCCCTCGAACATGAGAACACAGGTTAAGCTCTTTAGAATTAATCATGAGTAATTAGATGTTTGCTGTAGGCCAAAATTGGGCTGAATTAAAACAGGATTGTTGTGCTGAGGTCTTCCCCTCAGTCTATATTTAAAAGAAGAGAATAGCAGGGAACTACAAATATAGTGAGAAAAAGCTACAGTGGTCTAAGTTAGAAGTGCCAAGCGCAGAGAAAGCCGCGCTGTGCCTGCCCAGCCTCTGCCGCTGTTGATCTTGAAAGCCAGAGTGACTCTGCTCCTCACCAACAAACGTCAGTAGCAGCCAAGCGCAGTCCTCGGGCTTCGTGGCCGCAGAGTCTTTTGGCACATGGGGCAGACTGAGGGGCTGGGGGGAGAGGAAATAATACCAGCTCAGCCAGAGTTATTGGTGTGGTCAGTGGGAGTTATCTCACAAGAGAAAGAAAGGAGACTGAGACACAGGAATGCCCTCAAAGCTGCTGAGGTGAGGGCGGTGTGAAGTTTGTGTGTGTTCATCTCACATTTTTACTTACGTACACTCTATATTTTTGGAACAGTCCAAGTCCTGTTCACACCATTGCATCGGAAATATTTTAATCTGTGGTGAGTCCCCTTCCCCATCCCAGCGTTGGAAGGTATTAAATTGTATTTTGAGTGGACCTATTTGCGTTGGTCTTTTTCTTCCTCACTGATCTAGAATTAGCATCTTTTCCCTCCCTGATTAGTTTGGATTTCTTCCTCTAATTTTTCTCCTTTTTGTTCATTCTGTAGCAGAATATATTTCTTCACATAAGTTTTGGGGTTTTTTTCAAGCAATGGGATCTTGGGCCAGGGATGTAGCTCTGTGGTTCTGGCGCTCAGCTTGGAAGCATAAGAGCCTGGGTTCAGTCGCTGGTAACCATGTACAACAAAGCTGAGTGTGTTGGCTCACATTTGTAATCCCAGCACTTGGGAAGCAGAGGTGGAAAGGTTACTGTGAGTTCAAGGCTGAGCTCAGGGTCAGCCTGAACTACAAAGTGAGACTCTCTCTCAGAAATGGGGTCTTGCTATGTTGCCCAGGCTAATCTTGAACCCCCAGGGCTCAAATGATTACCCTGTTGAGTGGGTGGGACTAAACCCACTGCCGACCCACTGATTCTCAAATGGTTATGAGGGATGGGGGGAATGGTTATGAGGGATGATGGGAGATTGAACTCAGGACTTTGCACATTCTAAGCATATACCTCACCATGGAGCTACACCCCTACCCCCTATTCTCAGGACAATAATCCAGAAAAAAATAAGATTCCAGAGTAAAGGGAGCAGAATATCCCATGTAAGTATCCACGGACCAGAGGAAGATGTGGAGTTTTGCCCCCTTTTTTAGGGACTGTAAATAAATAGATGTAGTAGATTTTTTTTGGGGGGGGGGAGCAGTTCTCATGTAGCTCAGACTGGCTTTGAACTTGCTGTTGCTTTTACCTCACCCTCCTGAGCACTAGGATTACAAATGCACTTCCACGTCAGCCACAAACTATTTTAATATACTGTCTCTTGCTCCATTTAAGGGATGCTAAGAACTTTTTAGAGATTTTTATTCTTTTTTTTTTTTTTTGAGGTTTTTTTTTTTTTTGGAGCCAGGGTCTTGCTTTGTGGTTCAAGCTGGCCCTGAGCTCAGCCTCCAACTCACATCGCAGCAATCCTCCTGCCTCTGCCTCCCGAGTGCTGGGATTACAGGTGTGAGCCACCACGCCTGGCACTGTGGTATGTGGTACTGGTTGCTGCTGGGCGTGAGTCTCCACGCCCAGTATGGTATGCGGTTACTGGGGATCAAACCCGGGTCCTTGCGCTGCAAGACAGGCGCCGGAACCACTGAGCTAACTCCCCGGCCCTGGAGATTTTTATTCTTTAGCTTGACCTGTAGTTGCTAAACTTTAAGCTGTAAGCTCTTTTTTTTAGAAAATGAAAGAAAAGGCAGTTGTGGCCTGTACTGTACACTTGGAAAAGATCTACCTCTGTGCAGGATGAGGATGTATACAGTAGTCAGTTCATACCACACTGACACGTTCACTTCCCCTGAATGTCTCAGGGAGCACATTTTATTAGACTGGGACTTCGCTATAACCACTTGCACTACCAACTCTGACAGGATATACCCCTCCTCTTCTAAGCGATATTTATCAAACCTGCTATGATAATAACTCTGTTCTAATGAGTCCCGTCTCTGGATAGGGAGTCATCGATAAAGTACAAAGAAGTATTCTATAATTCACATTATAGTGCACATGTAATTATTTTGAGATAAGACAAACCCTATGCATTTAATTTACAGCTATAATTAAGTCAACTCATTTGATACTAATTAGGTGAGCTTAAAAGGATCATAGGTTTGTATATTTAATTATCAAAGTACAATCAGCAACTAATTTCCAAAAAGCTTTTCCATCTTGAGCTCACTACTAATGTCTGCCCACAGTACAATTTTGTTTTCTTGGATCTTCCATAAATTAAAATATATGTGAATTTGTAAAGCATCTGACAAATTGCCCACTTTGGAATTGTATGTCCATAATTTGCCACTGGAAAAAATGGGTTTCAGAACACAGTAGTGGCACACACCAGTATTCCCAGGACTCAGGAGGCTGAGGCAGGAGGATTGCCATGAATTCAAGGCTAGCCTGAACTACCCAGCAGGACCCTGACTCAGAAAACAAAAACAAAACAAAACAATACAAAAATCCCACAGAAGTTATATATCTAGAAAAAACTTCCTTTCAAAAAGTGAAGAGAAATTTATTTCCAAGTAAACTAATGCCAGAAGGTTTAGCAATGCTGATAAACCCATCCTGCAAAAAAAGCTAAATGGAGTTCTTCCATTTAGCTGAAAAGAAAGGGTGCTAGACATTGACTTAAAACCATATTAATATTTACACAAAAGTGGGTTATGCAAAACAATATGTTAGTGGCCATGCATATCTAAGGATAAAATTTCTAACAACATAAAATAAACCAGAGCTATATAGGTGCAAAATTGTTTTATACTGTCCAAGCTAACTTACTATCAGTTAAAAACTAGATTGCTACAGATTTAGCATGTTAATTGTGATCCCCATGGTAACCAGTAGGAAAATATCTAAGAAATACACACGTTTTACTCTCTGTGTATGTGTGTGTATGTGTGTGTGTGTGTGTGTGTGTGTGTGTGTGCACCATACAGAAACTTAGGTTGAATCCGGGGAGCATAAGCTATATCCCCACCCTTGGTGCATTTTTTGTTTATTTGGTTTTTGATCCCCTACCCTAATAGACCTTACTGAATAGCCAAGGCTGGCCTCAAACTTGCCATCCTCCTGCCCCAGCCTCATGAGGAACTGGGACCACAGGTCTGTGCCACAACACCCAGCCACACGTTTCCTTTATTTAAAAAAAAAAAACTATATGAAAATTAGACTATCAAAAAGTATGCTTGAGTGTGCCTGACTGCTAGGTTAGAAGTCCTTTAATTTCTACTGTCTATATTTATTGGGCACCTAGTAAAAGAGGCTTCCTGCTAGATTTTAACCATTATGCCGTTGTTGAGCCACTAAATCGTTATCTTATAATGGCTTCCTAGTCTTGAAGGATGTTAGATATAATGGCCACACCTTCCTATTTTCCAGGCACATTTGTGCTGGGAAAGGTATCTGTGCTCGTGTCCATGACTCTCCCTAAAGGTCATGCAGCTGTGTCCACTCCGCGCCCGCTGCACTCTCGGTGTGTAGTCCGCCCTTGCCGCCAGGACTGTGGCTCTTACTTACCCTTAGACATTCCAGTCCTGCATGTCTAGATGGAGTTGCACAGCTCCTGAAGTTTTCAGCCTTCTTTAGGTGCCTCTGGGGTGGGAAGATTCACCGTACTGCTCATACTTGCTGATGTGTTACTTCATGGTGCACACAGAGTATGTATTCACCTTGTCTACAAGGTTATTAAACACAGGAACAAATGGATATCTGGGCTGGGAGACATTTGTTCCTGTTTTATTTCTTTGGGTACAACTAGCACAGCATGTTAGGACATTTAAAATAGAGGATTTTTTTTTTTTAGTATTACTTTGTTTTTTCCAAGAATTAACCCGCGTGGCACAAATTTTCTCTGTCCAGCTGTAACCAGTAACAAGACATCACATGCCCCAGGATGGATGACGAGAGCCTCGGGGTACTGACTGCAGTAACCCGGCCAGCTTGTATGTGGTTTCTGGGTTATCTGAGGAGGTATAAATAGTGTTGTGATCTGTGAACAGCCCGAGTCTAGCAGTACCATTTGCACAGAGTATAAATAGGATCTTCTGGAGCTATATGACATAGTGTTCCTAAATTATCTCTCATCTTCCTCCAGTCTCAGAAGCTAAGATACTGATTCTTATATCATTTGATGGAAAAAGTTAGTTGATCAGCCTCATACCAAATGATGAAAGACTTGACGCCTAATGGCATCACTTTCCTCCAAGAGTGACACAGTGGACCCTTGCTTTTGAGCGCAATTGGTTCTCTGGAACTGGCTGTAACTCAGGTTGATCAAGTGAAGGCTCAGTCTCCTCTACAGAGCCTTCAAAATCTCCCTCCCACACACAGCAGACCTCAGTGTCCTTACAGAGACACTGGCCCAGGATTTCCCATTAAGCCCACCCAGGGGAAGATGTTGCAGTGTTCCTTCCAGAACTCTTTAGGGTCAGATCTCTATCTGAGACCAAGTGGTCAGCATTCAGGTAGAACTCAAGACTTTGTTTATAAGTTAAAACTAAAATTCCAGTCCTGCCTTGGGTTGTTCATATGTGAGGCCAGTTGGAACTCGAGGGTCTCCTGTAATTTGAATGACTTGTGGGGGCAGGAAATGGGAGAATCACTCAGGATGGCAGTCTCATTTGAAGAGGAATGGCCAACAATCAGTATGGTTTGGGGTAATATGTACTAGCCTGTTTTAACACAGGGTCTTGATATTTATAATGGGATTGTTCCCTCCTGATAGACACCGTCAAGCCTGAATTATGGAGTTATTCCTCTAGTGGCATCCCATATGTTATGGCCGGCTGGCAGGACATGGTAGCGGTGACCTGTAAGCCCAGCATGCAAGAAGCTGAGGCAGGAGGATTGCTGAGTTCGAGGCTAACAACCCTGCCACACCCCCAAAATGTATTACAGGAGCAACATCTCCCACTTCAACATTTTTTGGTAGACTCTTGAGTGAGATGACAAAATCTTGCCCTGTTAGCCAGTTTCAGGGAGGTTTATTTTATGGGGTTTTTATGATATAGCTAGATTTTTTTTTACTGACAAAAGATAAGAATCCCTGCCCTTTCCTGCCCAAAGAGATCCTAATGCTGCAAACCTATTTTCCTTCAGCTTCTATCACTATGGATGAAGGTACTTACAGTCAGGGTCAGTGTTGTACTGGCAAATGTTTTACAACCAGACCTCAAGGAAAAGGGACTAGATTTGTATCCACTGTGTCATGATACAAATACTCTTGCTATGGCTGATTTCAAGCCAATGTGACACCACTTAAATTTGGAAAGAGCTTTCTTTGTGCAAATCAGTTCACATTCGCCAGTGGGAGCAGCCTCACCACACACCACTGGACAGTTAAAAGAAGCAGGTGACTGCCTGAAGAGCCACATTAGTGAATTCCAAACACATTAGTTTTTTTTTTTTTTTAAATGTCTGTCACTAGGCATGGTGGCACACTCGTATTATCTCAGCACTTGGGAGGCTGAGGCAGGAGGATTACAAGTTCAAGGTCGGCCTGGGTGACATAGGATTTCAAGGCTGGCATAAAAGAATATATACTGTATGCATTCATTTATTCAAATTTAGAAAGGGAAATATTAAGTTTTACTTATCAAAAGCAGAGCAGTAGCTTTTTTTTTGAAACAGGGTCTCACTTTGTAGTTCAGGCTGGCCCTGAGCTCAGCCTCCAACTCACATCACAGCAATCCTCCTGCCTCTGCCTCCCCAGGGCTGGGATTACAGACGTGAGCCACCACGCCTGGCACTGTGGTATGTGGTACTGATTGTTGGTGGGCATGAGTCTCCATGCCCAGTATAGGTATGTGGTTAACCAGGGATCGAACCCTGGTCCTTGTGCTTGCAAGACAGACGCCGGAACCACTGAGCTAAATCCTCGGCCCCAGTACTTTTTAATTGGTTGGTTTATCTTGTAAGGAATTTGGCTATGAAAGGACACAGAGGAATTCTGTGAGATAGTAAGAACTGTTTTTAACATTGTCCAGCTGGGGATTTTGCTCAGTGGCACTGCTCCTGCCTCGTAAGTGCAAGGTCCTGAGTTCAATGCCCCCCGGTACTGAAAATTAATTAATTAAAATTTTTAAAAAATACTGTCCAAACTTTTTTCAATGATAGACATATTCTCTATCTGTGCTGTCCAGTGTGTTGACCAACTAGCCGTATGTAGCCATTAAAGACTTGAAATGGAGCTAGTGCATTCAAAGAACTGGATTTATAACTCTACTTAATGTGAAGAAATTTGAATAAAGTGGCTACTGGCTGCTGTATGAATGCAGTTCTCTAGTTTGGTAGGCATGGGGACTACATAGGTATATGCACTTCACAAAAATTAATCAATTCATCATCATTTAAGATTTATACATTTTGCAGTTTATACATTAAACCATGAAAAGGAAATAAATAGAAAGGGTTTGGTTGTAACATCTTAAAACAAGAGCAAAAAGTTGGATGTGGTGCGTATACCTGTAATCCCAGAGTTCAGGAACCTGAAGCAGGAGGACTATGAATACAAGGACAGCCTGAGGTGTGTTGCAAGTTTGAGGCTACCCTAGACTACATGGCAAGACCCTATCTCTAAAAGCCAAAAGAATAAAAGAAAGCAAATCCATCCAGCAAGAACTTTAGTGATAAGAACAAAGAAAGACCAACTGACTTCTTCAGGCTTTGTCGCTAGAAACTCCAACCATGAATGTAAAAGTAGTAGAGCTGTACTAAAGCAGAAAAACGGGAGGATATGGCATCAGAGAGGAAGACAGCTCAGTGTCTCTTAGAACAGCAGCCTGGTCGCCGGTGGGTATGACAGTGGGCTGGCTTTCTTCTCCTTACAGTCTTCTATTTTTAAAATTTCCAAATCAAGTACACTCAGTTCACTTGGGAAAATTGAATAGGAGGCAAATGAGGAATAATGATTTACTCTTCAACAGACATTGCAAAGGAATCTGATTAGTTTTCATTTGTGAGACAGAAATATTGAGCAGCATTGATATAACAATCATAGTTTCCATCTCTTCTTAAGAAAAATACAAAACAGGGCTGGGGATTTAGCTCAGAGGTTCTGGCGCCTGCCTTGCAAGTACTAGAGCCTGGGTTTGCTCCTGATAACCACATACAACAATGCTGGGCGTGGTGACTCACATCCAGCAGCAATCACTACCACATACCACAGTGCCAGGCATGGTGGCTCATGCCTGTAATCCCAGCACTCGGGAGGCAGACGCAGGAGGATTGCTGTGATGTGAGTTGGAGGCTGAGCTCAGGGCCAGGCATATTGAACTACAATAACAAAACAGAACTACTGGCCCTGCTGAACTACAAAAGCGAGACCCTGTCTCAAAAACCTAAAAAAAGAAAAAAAAGAGAAAGAAATATAAAACAAATAGTTTAAAGACAGAAACTGTCCATATCAACCAACACATCACAAACAAGCCCTGGTTTGGTGTTTTCTGTTTCCTGTGGCCTAAGTGCTTCCACAGACGACCAAGGCAGCTCAGACAGGCAGAGGCGCTGGGTGCCAAGCCAGGAGGAGAACCGCACAGTCAGCTCCAATATGCCTGCACGACCCGCTCAACTGCTGTCACCTGTGTGTCATCCAGACACCAGATTCTCTTAGTTTGGTTAGTTCTGTAGATGGTGGATCTGAAAGTCTGATAACACCTTTTCAGGGGCTGTGTCCTTGCCCAGTCTTTACTGAACCTCTGTGACATCTAGCGAGGCTGTAGCTCAGCAGTGAGTCCTCTCGGGGAGGGACATGTCACCCTTACATTCCTGTCCAACTTGTTAGAAAACCCAATGCTACAGCTTCTGCTCATCAAGAACAGTGCGGAGCACAGCTCGGCTTTAAAGGCAACATCAAATATTGTACTTGCAAGGTGGTTTTTTAAACAGGTAATTAACCATACGTTTACACATTTTAATCTACTTTTAAGTGCAAGAGAGATTGGCAAATGATTCGGTAAAGAAATGCTCTGCTTAAATTGGATAAAGTGGTTGTTTACTAGGGTTTCTCATTATATTCCAAATAGACAAGTGTTGTGCGGATCCAGTTTAGTTTACTGGGTGACAAACAGCACTCGTAACTTTTATCACTGTTTGATCATCAGGGTGGCCACTGAACTCGACTCCACATTTTGGGAACTTTTACTTTCACTGGACAGTTTTGAATGTTTTCAGAGGCTTTTTCTTATAGCATAAATTTATGAAATTATATTGCAGCATTACCCATCCTGCAAAACAGATTGCAGTTAACATCAGTGATATTTCAGCAATGCATTTTTGCTGTAAGGTTTCTTCTACTCAGTAAAGAGGAAAGGAGCCATCCGTGTCCTCATATCTAACATAGCTTTGCCTTTATAAACTTCATAAATGCTTCGTAAATACTTCTGACGGCCATCAGAAGTTCAAATAGGAAGGCCTACAATTAAAAGTAGTGACACCAGGCTGGAAATGGTGGCACACACCTGTCATCGCAGCACTGGGGGGCTGACACAGGAGAATCACAAATTTGAGTCCTACCTGGGGAGTTCAGCAAGACCTTGTCTCAAAATCTTTAAAAATAGGGCCAGGGATTTAGCTCAGTGGTTCTGGCGCCTGCCTTGCAAGTGCAGGGTCTGGGTTCGATCCCCAGTAACCACACACAACAATGCTGGGTGTAGTGACTCACGCCCACCAACAATCAGTACCAAATACCATAGTGCCAAATGTGGTGGATTGCTGAGTTCAGGACCAGCTTGAACTATAAAGCAAGACCCTATCTCAAAAAAAAAAAAAATATATATATATATATATATATATATATATATATATGTGTGTATATAATATATATAATATATTTTTTAATTTTTAAAAATATTTTAAAAGGCCCCAGATGTAGCTCATGTGCAAAGGCCCTGGGTTCAACTATAGCATCACCCATGAAACAAAGGTAGCATCAATAGCTCCTTCTTTAATAATAGAGAAGAACTTTGTATATGCATATCTACTTCAAAAACCTCACTGTTGCACACAACAGGAAATACAGAATTTTAAAGATGTGCATTCAGAGTACCAATAATGTCCTTTATAAGACTATTGCTGTGAGCAGACTAGTATATGAAAAGCTCTGATGTTTGAAGTTTTTTAGAATAATGTCTCAGTTTGAATTATCCAATAAATACTTCCTCGCATTCTCTCAGCCCTAAGTGCCCATTAGAAGAAGGGTTGAGTGGGCTGGGGAGTTAGCTCAGTGGTTCCGGCGCCTGTCTTGGAAGCGCAAGGGCCC
This sequence comes from Petromus typicus, assembly GCA_004026965.1. Lineage (NCBI taxonomy): Eukaryota > Metazoa > Chordata > Mammalia > Rodentia > Petromuridae > Petromus > Petromus typicus. Next base: position 10,814 of record PVIR01020715.1, on the reverse strand, counting down.
TGGTTTGATTCCCCAGTAACCACATACAATACTGGGTGTGGAGACTCACGCCCAGCAGCAATCAGTACCACATACCACAGTGCCGGGCGTGGTGGCTCACGCCTGTCATCCCAGCACTCGGGAGGCAGAGGCAGGAGGATTGCTGTGATGTGAGTTGGAGGTTGAGCTCAGGGCAAGCCTGAACTACAAAGCGAGACCCTGTCTCAAAAAACCGAAAAAAAAAAAAAAAAGAAGAAGAAGAAGGGTTGAGTGCAAACATGCCGGTGGTACTCAGATTTACATGACATCTTCATGAGGTGAAGCCCACTGTACCCTGGGATGCATTTGTCGTTTGCTTGCTCTAATTCTTTAAACAGAATCTTCATCTAGATCCATTGAGTCATAAACACACTCTCATTTCTGAGTGGTGAAATTCCAGAAAGTAACTTGCATGAAGGCATCACTCAATCATAGTTTCATTATTTTTCCAGAATGTGTGCAGCAAAGTTAGATCAGGAGAGGTCTGAAAGATCCTTTTTGCAAGTCACGATTTAATAAGCCAGATGTGTGGCATATGCCTGTAATCTCAGCGCTTGGGAGGCTGAGACAGGAAGATCATTGTGAGTTCAAGGCTAGCTTGGGCTACACAGGAAGTCCAGGGTTAGCATGAACTACATAGTGAAACCATGTCTCAGAAAACCAACCAACTAACCAAAGAAATAAAAGAGCACTCTACCTTCCAAACTTTAAACAATTGCATGATTTCCTTTCCTGCAGTCACCTAAATTGCTAGATTAAATCCTAAATAACTAAAAAGGCAAGGTCGTTGAACACTAACACCTTTTCTTAAACTAAACTAAGCTAGAGAAATATAGTTAGGTACTTACTATTTAAGATCAAACAAATTCAGACTGAGTTCATAATGTACTCACCAGGCTCAAAGAGCTTTAGGCCTAGTAAATATTCATTCAGGGATAAATGCCGTTTCCCTAGAAATAACACACTCAGAAAAGAAGTTGTTGCATCCTGTTGCAACTTTTTGAGCACAATCCATAGGGTTCATTTTCAAGACGTATCTCCTAAACTCATTCTAGAACTTGTTTTCCAGCTAGGGCTTATTTTTAGGGGAAGAGTGTTAATGAACTCCTACGGTATAGAAGGCACCGTACCAACCACTAGGGATCAAATTAAGTCATGATTTCTCCCCACAGGAGCTCGTAATTTCTTTAAAAGGAGACTCATAAATAATGACAGATATAAGTACTTTCATAGAAGTATGTGAATGTTTGCATCAAAAAGGAAGTAACCAATTCTGCTGGCCGGTCTGGGACAGATGACCAAGAGGGCATATTTTTGGTAGGATTTAGAATTAAGAATAATTGACAAGAAGAGCAACAATCTGATATGTACATGTGATACATGGTGGGAATTATCAGCGTGACCCAAAGAGTAGTCACAAGTCAGAGAATAGCAGGAGATCGTCCGACCAATAGGCTGGAGTCATGTCCTGGAGTTAAGACTTGTTTCTATAAAGGATCATTACAGGGTTTTTAACAAGGGAATGAAGCAGTCAGGTTTGTATCTGTGAAACATTAGTCTGTTTATTTGCGGAATATTTCCTGCATACCTGGACTGTGCTATGCGTCTGGATGCTGGGAGCATCAGAAAAAATTTTTGCCTTCCTCTAGACTCTTACCTAGGCTGTCAAGCTTTGCACCATGTGCTCTAGCTCCTTCCTTGTGCATAGCTGATAAAATCTGAATCAGGGATCTCACCAAAGTTAGATAACCCTCGATAGTGACCTGTGAGCTAGTGCAGCAGAAGAAATGGATTCTGTGGATAGGAGAAGGGAGAGTGGAGAATCTTGAGGGAAGGAACAGGAAAGTAAATAAAATCTATTTTTTCAAAAAAAGAGAAAGATGGGGCCAGGGACTTAGCTCACTGGTTCCAGTGTCTGCCTAGCAAGCGCAAGGTCCCAGGTTCAATCTCTGGTAACCACATACCACAATGCTGGGTATGGTGACTCATGCCTACCAGCAATCAGTGTCACAAACCACAGTGCCAGCCGTGGTGGCTCACGCCTGTAATCCCGGCACTTGGGAGACAGAGGTTGGAGGATTGCTGTGAGTTCCAGGCTTGCCTGCGCTACATAGTAAGCTCAGAACCAGCCTAAACTACAAAGTGAGACCCTGTCTCCAAAAAAAAGAAAGAAAGAAAGAAATCTGAACCTCTACAGCTTGGCTCATTTTCTTAACCACATGTCATCTGCCTCTGTTCTATGTGGAGTATTTATCAATTTAACCTCGTCAATTTAGTTGTCAGTATTCAGCTTAAGAGAATTTAAATGTCAATTAACTATCATCTAATGCTTAATCAAAGTCAGCTCTGGCCATGATTACAAAAATGGCAGCAACCTCACTTGAATGACAACCTGGGAATCACATTTTCTTGCTTCTCCCACATTCATTTTGTCCCCAGATCTTTCCTTTGCCATGAGCTCCAGGCAGCTGGCAAACTCCAGAACCCCACCCCCGTGTCATTTATAAAAACCAGTCTCACCGGGGGGCCGGGGAGTTAGCTCAGTGGTTCCGGCGCCTGTCTTGCAAGCGCAAGGGCCTGGGTTCGATTCCCCGGTAACCACATAATAATACTGGGCGTGGAGACCCACACCCAGCAGCAACCAGTACTACATACCACAGTGCCGGGCGTGGTGGCTCACGCCTGTAATCCCAGCACTCGGGAGGCAGAGGCAGGAGGATTGTGATGTGAGTTTGAGGCTGAGCTCAGGGCCAGCCTAAACCACAAAAGCAAGACCCTGTCTCAAAAAACCTAAAGAAAAAAAAAAAAAAAAAAACAGTCTCACCAGATCGCAGTGAGCCCTGCACGAGGGGAAGCGTGTAAAGCCTCTGCTGTAGGACACCTCCATTCAAGAGCTCAGGGGCTTTCCAGCTCTTGTCATGTCAAATCCAAACTTCTGTCTGACTTTCAAAGTCTGCCTGGAAGTGACGACACCTCATTCATTTGGCTTTATTTCTTGCCTTGCCCGACAAACTTTCTGTTTGCCTTGGAATATGCACAGTCGTCTTTTCTTCTCTTCTTCGTGTCCACATCTTTAAAACCTCAGTTAGATCCAGCCTTCTCCATTGTCATCTCCAACTAACTACTCAAACTTACATTCCTCCTTTCTTTCCTTGAACTGCTGTTGTAGTTAGACATGCTGCATTGCATGATACTTTACCAAATCTGTGACACATGCTAGATTTCTCCTTGCATCTAAATTCTAAGCTCATTGAAATCACAGATCACGTCTTAATTTCTTCCGTCTCTTATGCCCCGCCCCCCAGACCTAACAAAGTATGAAGAGCTCTTAGTAATTGTTCAATAAATACTCATTGCCTGATTGAGGAAAATAAACTCATAAGAATACCTTATAAATTATACTGGTGTTTATATTAGAAAATGTGTTTTCATAATGTAAGACCAAATGTCTCACCAAATGCTCTGGGGAGCAGGTTGCAGCAAGGGTCACACGAGAGAGAACAACCCAGACAAGAGTTAGATGTCAAAGCAGAACTTTATGAGTCAGCCAGACAGCATGCTCCAAGTGCTGGACTTAAAGAGGTGGCCCGACTCAGAGTTAGGGACCTTTTATAGGGGACATAAGCAGGAACCAGGCAAGTGGAAGTACAGAAGTGAGATTTTTTTTGGTTAGGGGCATTTCTACCTTAACTTGATAGCACATTACAAGGACATTATACAGAACAGTCAGAGCCTTTCTGACCTATCTCTGCAGAGCAGTAACAAGGACACCCAGAGCTTTCTTTCTGGGAACTAGGTGCACAGGCATATTTGGGGAACTCAAGGTCTGTTTGGTGTACTCAGGATCCAAATGGGCCTGAGACAAAAAGGCTTTACCTTTGTCATCATGGTTTCACAAATAACTTTGCTAATACTTAATCCATATGCTAGCTCAATAAATTATTGTACAGCAAGTATTGTAAGTAGCTAAACTATGTTTAAGTTAGGCTGTGACTTGCCCAGGGTTTCTTGGTAAGTAGCCTCATTGATCTCAGCCCCGACCGCTGCCATTGAATTCACTCTGTAAAGCTGACCGAATAATTTCTCTAAATGAAAGGTGAGACTGTGTTTCTATCTTTAGAACATTCTCTTGCTGGTCTGGGGATTTAGCTCAGTGGTTCCAGCATCTACCTTATAAGCACAAGGTCCCAAGTTCCATCCCTGGTAACGACATACTGCAGTGCAGGGTGTGGCGGCTCACATCTCTAATCTCAGCACTCAGGAGGCAGAGGCAGGAGGATTGTTCCACGTCCAAGGCTCGCCTGGGCTACATAGTGAGTTCAGAGCCAGCCTGAACTTACAAAAGCGAGACCCTGTCTCAAAAAACAAAAATCATTCCCATGGTTTTCCAACCTTTATCAAAAAAGAAATTGCACAAAATGTTCGTACTCACAGTCCTGCCGGTACAGAGGCCTGCCTCACCTGGCGTGGTTTAGCTCATCAAGCCCCTCAAAAGCTTTGGGCTCCATCCTCAATGCTCTGCCCCTGGGTCTGTCACATTCCTGCTGTCGGAGTCTCAACGTATCACCTCCACATTGAGAAAGTGACACTCGTCTACACTCGCTCCCCTCCGTTACACTTCATCTGATGCTGTTTAGTTTTTTTCTGTAGCATTATAGACACCTCAGATTATCTTATTCAGCCGGGTTCAGAGTGTACCTATAATCCCAGCACAGGGAGAGAGAGAGAGACCCGGATGTGGGTGCTGAGGCAGGAAGATCATAGAGAGTTCAAGACCAGCCTGGGCTGCATAGTGAGTTCAAAGCCAGTCTGAAGTATGTAGCAAGACCTTGTCTCAAAAAAAAAAAAAAATTATCTTATCCATTTATTTGTTACTTGTTTGTGGTTTGTCTCCACCAGAATGTAGACCTCATAAAAGCAGGGATTTTGAATACCCTATATTCCCATGTGTATTCCAAGTCCCTAATGGAATATCTGATACATAATAGGTTCTCTGTTTTAGGCTCTTCATAAATATTTATTGAATAAGGTAGCTGAGCCAAAACCAGGCTAAAGCCATAGTTTTTTTGCCTGATAAGTCAGTATAACTTCCAGTGATTTCACATAACCTGCTTTCCATGAAAGCACTTATACCTTGGGAACCACAAGAGGAATGAATGTTCAGGATAATGACATTAAGATACGCTGCAAGATTCTCTCTAATCAAAGAAAAACTTCATTCAATTCAATAAACTAAACTAATTAAAGCAGGGATGTCATGGTATATTATTATATTAATACATTTAGAAAGACTTCCAACTAAAGAGACTTTGTTTTTTTCTTTAGTTAACCAGAAAATTAAATTAACCCAGAGATCTTCGTTCCCCGAAAGTCCTTGTTAATTGGGATTGTTCTGTAAATCTCTATTATTAACAGAGTTTGTCATCTGTTTCATTGCCCTGTTGATGAGGACAGTCTGAGCAGGGTGTCTTTGCTCATACTCTGCTGTGTGGAAAGAAAAGCATTTCCTGATTCTCATTTATTCTCCCTGCTTTTTGACATGAACATATTTTATGCTATTAATATAAGAACTTAGTTTCCCCGTATAAGTTCCATGTTTAAAGTAAGGATGATATGACTGACTTGGCTATTAAGTGCAATAATTAAAGGTAAAGTCTATTTAAAATAAAACCGATAATGTTTTGCAACATTTGTGATAACAGGAAAATTAAAAATAACCTAAAAGTTCATCATTCACAAATAAATTATAGGGCCGGGGATGTAGCTCAGCAGCACCACATCTGCCTAGCAAGCACGAGGTCCTCACCACATAGTGAGTTCAGAGCCAGCCTGAACTACGAAAGCAAGACCCTGTACCACAAAAAAAGAAATTAAAAAAAAGAATAGATTGTAATGTATCCATGCAATGGCAGCAGTGAAAAATGAGGACTCTGTTTACCAGTACAGTATAGAAAGATCTCTAAATAAGAAAATGTATATAGTTCAGGGCAGTCTGGATAGTATGAAAGTATTTACAATTGAGTGGTTTTAGTGTATTCACCCACTTGTGCCAATATCAACCTTAATTTTAGAATCTTTTTATCACCCAAGAAAAACACTCAACAATTAGCAGTAAGCAGTAACTTTCCCTCTTGGTCTCCATCTCTGTATCTGTCTGTGGCACGTACAGTCTTCCTGATTTATCCTCTCCTCTCAGCTCCTGGGCATCTCTGTGTCCAGTGGACCCTCAAGTTACAACCTGCCTGACCTACGAGTGACTTGGGTTACTAAGGTTAATGGGAGATTCATCTGCCTCTTGTTATCTATAAGATGCACCCAGGTAAACATCCAGATCTCAGCTGTACTGACTTGCAACCAAACTGAGTTACAATTGGCCCTCAGGAACCAGTAGAATCCCTAAGTCAGTTGTTCACTGTATTGGCCTGTTCTTTTGTCTATCGAACTGCAATTATATATCCTTCATCATCTTACCATTTGCCCCTTTCCCCAAAAACCCCCACCTCAAGGAGCTGCCATTCCACTTTGTCACATCCTGTGACACCATTCCCTAAATCCACATAGGAATGAGATCGTGTGCTATTTGTCTTTCTGTGCCTGACTTACTTCACTGAGTGTAATGTTCTCTAGTTTCATCCTCGTTGTCACGAGAGACAGGATTTTTTTTTTATTTTTTGAAACAGAATCTTGCTAAATTGCCTTGTCCGACCTGAAACTTGTGACACTCCTGCCTCAGCCTCCCACTGTTCTGGGCTTGCAGGCATCTAACCACCGTCCCGGCTACAACAGGTTCTGTATCTATTCATTCATCTGTTGATCGGCACTGAGACTGATTCTGTATCTTCACAACTGTGAATCGTACTATAGTAAACATCAGAGTGAAAAATATCTCTTCACAATACTGGTTGCATCTCCTTTATATAACTAGTGGTAGGTTTGCTGGGTCATTTTGTAGTAGCAGGTAAGATATTTTAAGGCACCTCTGTACTGTTTCCTGCAACAGCTATACTAATTTCCGTCTTCACCAACAGTGTTTAAGGGTTGCCTTTTCCCTGCATCCTCAGCAGCATTTGTTATCTTTTTTTAATATCTGTGGTTGTTGTTTTTTTGTTTTGTTTTGTTTTTGTTTTTTGAGATAGGGTCTCGCTTTGTAGTTCAGGCTGGCCCTGAGCTCAGCCTCCAACTCACATCACAGCAATCCTCCTGCCTCTGCCTCCCTAGTGCTGGGATTATAGGCGTGAGCCACCATGCCTGGCACTGTGGTATGTGGTACTAATTGCTGCTGGGCATGAGTCTCCATGCCCAGTACTGTATGTGATTACTGGGGATTGAAACTGGGTCCTTGTGCTTCCAAGACAGACACCGGAACCACTGATCCAACCCCTGCCCCTCATTTTAGTTTTTTGAGACAGAGTCTCAGATTGTAGTTCAGGCTGGCCTCAAACTCACAGCAGCCCTCCTGCCTCTGCCTCCTGAGTGCTGGGATTACAGGTGTGAGCCACCTCCCCCAGCTTGTCTTTTTGATCACAGGCCTTCTAGCCAGGATGAAATGGAATCTTGTGGTTTTTATTTGCTTTACACTAGTTATGCTGTAACTCCTCTCGTGTGTATTGCTCCTTTGTAGGTTTTCTTTTGTACACTTTTCAGTAATTTTATTTTCTTGTTATTGAGTTTCTTGTGTATTTTGGATGTTGATCCTTCATCAGATGTATAGTTTGAAAATATTTTCTCCCATTTTATCAGCTACATCTCTTCACTCTACTGATGTTTCCTTTGCTGTCAGATGTGTCTAGTTTAATGTGATCTCTTTTGCCTAGTTTTGAAAAAAAAAAATTGCCTGTGTTAAAAAAAAAAAAAAAAAAACACTGCCCACACCAATGTCATGGTATAACCCTATAATGTCAGGTTATAGCTTGTTTGAATAAAAGAAGAAATAGAAATGTTATGCTTACAAATGCGTAGAAAAATTGAAGGATATATAAGAAAGCTATAAGAATGATAACCAGATAGGGAAGTAGAAGCAATCGAAACCAGCTGAATGGGGGGAGGGTAGTTTTTAAATAGCGTACTTTTTTTGAACCATATGAATGTATTACCTATTCAAAAGGTTAAACTAAAACAAACAAGCACAACTAAAAGTCAGTTGTGATTTTGGACTAAATCCTGTAGTGGATGAAATAAATTCTCTTATTAAACTAGAACAGCTAACAAAATTGGAATGTGGACTATAGATCAGATAAAATATTTTCTAGATTTATAAACCATACTGTGGTTACCTAACAGAATATTTTTGTTCTTAGGAAATGTATCCTGAAGTATTAAGAATACTGTATAATGTATAATGTATATACAATATAATGTATAATAATTATACAATATAATGTATAATAATTATATAATGTATATAATTCATGCTCAAAAGGTTTGAAAGAATAATACTGTATTATCAGAGGAAATTGCAGAGCAGTGTGACAGAATGTGTAAGTCTAGGCATGATGGCACATTCCTGTATTCCTAGAACTTTGAGAAGCCGAAGCAGGAGGGTTAGTCTCTTCTGGGTAATTTATAGAGACCTTATCTCAAGTGAAAGATAAATAAAAAGGGCTAGAGTTATAGAATGCAGTATGAAGGCCCTGGGTCCAGGCCCCAACACCCCAAAACCAAAAGCTGGTAAATCTATATTAATATTGCATGGCAGTTTCCCACATATTTCTTAACATTTGCCTGGTAGTTTGAAATTATTTCCAAACTAACCAGGCATGGTGGCATACACCTGTAATGCCAGCTCTGAGAACGCTAAGGCATGAAGATCACAAGTTCAAAGCCAGTCCGTATAACTTGATGAAGCCCTATTCCCCAAAATAAATAATTTCCAAACAAAATGTTTTTTTTTAAAAAGCAAGCATTAATATGCTCTGAGTGATTTGACTCTGTGGAATGGCCGAGATACAAGAGTTTCTCATAAGCCTCTCAGTGTTCTGGGTTTCACTTCCTGAGGGGGCTTTGCCTTCACCTTTCCAGTTTTTTCCGTGTTTCTTGTCGCTGGGTCGGGGCAGTGAGAGGCAGATAGTGGTTTCATTATACCTTGATGTTGAAGCACAGCTGACTACCTGTCTTGCAGTGACCATGGATCTTCTTCAGTTGTAACTGATCTGTCATTTAGGGACTACATCAACAAACCAGTGTCAAAGCATAGCATTTTAAAATACTTGGAAGCTAGGCGTGTGTCACAAGTCTGTCATCCCAGCACCGTGGGAGGCTGAGCCACAAGGTCACAAGTTTGAGCCTAGCCTGGGCAACTTAGTGATACATGGAGACACTGTCTCTAAATAAAATATATTTATGAATAGACAAGAATGTAGTTGATTAATCCCCAATACAAAAAAAAAAAACCACTCTGGAATAAAAGTATTTGACAATATTATTATGAATATTATATGTAATATTAAAATATATCATTAATTTAGTGAATAATATAGAAATATTTAATCCATTTATTTGGCATTGAGTCACTTTTTTCAGTTAAATATTGTGGCTTTTGTAAAAATACAGCCGCTTATTGTGATTGAGTTTGTATTATCTGAGCAGGAAGGTTTTTGCTTTTCTTCCTTTAGAATTTAATACTTTATTTGATTGATATTTTATGTTCCTGAGTTTTTTATTCATTATTGTATTGGTACATTTTAGATGTACCTAGTGATCACATTCATCATAGGGAGTCGGTACCTGTACACAATACATCTTGCTTGTCTTTTTTCCCATCCCCCAATGTTTCCTGCAGTCCCCTTCTCCTCCTTGTTTACAAAAGCTTTGTTTCACTTTTGTCTCTTCCTTCCTTCCCACTTGAACATTTTCTTCCCACTTCCCAATATCTGTTATACATCTTGGATCCTTATTTACATTTTTGGTTTCTCACACCAGAGATATAAGGCAGTATTTAAACATGTGTGTCCAATTTATTTCACATCAGGGCATGGTCTCACGGTGCATCCATTTAACTACAAATGTCTCATACTCATCCATGAAGGTGTGTTCGGTCTAGCTAGATCAGCCTCTTCAGTCCTGACCTTGTGTCATACTCAAGTGAAGAATAAATTATTTGTGGGCCGGGGATTTAACTCAGTGGTTCCAGCTTCTGCCTTGCAAGCGCAAGGACCTGGGTTCAATCCCCGGTTAACCACATACAATACTGGGTGTGGAGACTCACGCCCAGCAGCAACCAGTACCACATACCACAGTGCCGGGCGTGGTGGCTCATGCCTGTAATCCCAGCACTTGGGAGGCAGAGGCAGGAGGATTGCTGTGATGTGAGTTTGAGGCTGAGCTCAGGACCAGCCTGAACCACAAAGTGAGACCCTGTCTCAAAAAAAAAAAAAAAAAAAATTTGTTTGTTGAAACTATCTAGGGAATAGCTAAAACTGTTCATCACTTCAAGTAAAATGAATTGTATTGTTTTGGATAAAGTATCCTGATAGTAAATATCAGGATTGTATTGTTTTGGATAAAGTATCCTGATAGATAGTTTTATCTAATAATTGAAGTAAAAGACATCTGGTATCAACTAAATTGTTAATGTTTGTCACCTGTCCCTTGAAGAAATTCATGATTTAAGTGGTCTTATGGAAGTCTACGAAATAAGAATAATAATTTCCCCTTTTCACTTGACAAAATGTTTGAGTAAAGCTGAGAAATAATTGCTGTGAGGGCCAGGGATATAGCTCAGTGGTTCCGGCGCCTGTCTTGCAAGTGCAAGGGCCTGGGTTCGATCCCTGGAAACCACATACAATAGTGGGCGTGGA
>PVIR01020714.1:0-30254 GCA_004026965.1 Petromus typicus | reverse complement strand
TGCAGATGGAATATTAAAATTCCATGAGCATCCTAGGAAATATAGTAACAAATGTATACAGTATTTGGCTTTAATTTGCTGTTGGTATATCCAGATTATCAAAATGAGAAGCCATAGATTTGCTTTCATCAATCTATTGCTAAAGTTCCTTTTACCTAGTTTTAACACAACTGTACTTTGCTTTGCTTTGTTTTGTTTTTGTCTTTGTTTTTGTTTTGGCAGCACCTAGTATTGAACTCAGGTCCTTGTGTAGACATGGTACCACTTAAGCTAAATCCCCAGCCCCTAGATTTTATTTCTTATATTTGTTTCAAAAAGCATACATAAAGTTTTAAGTATGAAATACAATAATTTACTGTATATTCTACCATTTCTACTTTTAAAATTCTTTCTTATACGTCAATATGCTGACAGATGCAATCCTCTATGACTACATTCTTCATTGCATAATTACTCTATGTGTAGTTATGAATGATGAAGTGATTAAGAAAACAATGAAAGAATGGTACAACTTTTTTTATATCTCACACTTAAGAATTCATTGCAGTATTTTCTACTCCACATTAAGTTTGAGAGCTTCTGAGAGGTATTCTTACAATTCCAATCTTTTGGAAGGAATAATGATTCAATTAGAGTATAAAAATCATGATGATTACTTTATGATAATAATTTTACATGGCTGAGATGTTGTACTTATATTACACTTAGATGCAACATTTCTGTTTATCATATTCCAAGAACTATCCATGACTTCATATTATACCTGATTTTTACAAGTTCTGTATCCAAGAACTTCTTCATTCTTATTTGAAATGGGAAAACTGTTTGACAGAAAATAGTTATACTTGTACCAGAAGAAGAACATGGCAAAATGAATCAGAACAAGGAGGAGGAAAATCGGAAATACTCATTTTTAGACTAAGTAACCTGACTTGGGGTTGATTAGAAAACTAGTCACTTGGAGATTTCCTGTATTTTCTTGACATTTCATTTAATAAAATGAGTCTTGAGTACCACATATGATGTCAAAAAATTAATTTTCTCTTATAGTAGAAGGAGGCAATGGAGACAATATTGCCATTACCATTTCTAACATTTTGCTAAAAATGAAGCTATACAAATTTCTGATATCTTCACCCATTTACAGGATCAGAGATAAATAGGGATAGCACTTAAAATTATTTATTGAGTCACCATACAAAAATAGTTACACTGTAAAAAGATAACTTGAATTGCTTTTCTCTTTTGCCACCCCCATTTAAGGTATTTATCACTTCCGATTCAATTAATATTTATTGAACTCTGACTCTGATAATCAAATCAAATCCATGGCCTTGTAGGGAAGTAGAAAGTAAACTGGTGTCATAGGGGTAACACATGTAATACCAGCTTACCTAAGAATGTTTCCAGTTATGGAGGCCAGAGAAAGACTTGTGGGAATCTCAAACTGAGTTTTAAGAAATAGATGCAATTGCAGCTCATGTAAATTACAGTAATAAAACAGATTAAAATGCAAGAGAACTATAAGTCATGATCAAAAATACGAAAGTTAAATTTTAAAAAATATTTTATCATAGTAAAAGGTACATTACTATTGCCCCCTTCAAAATACTCCCCCTTTGTTTCAGACACATGTATCCCACCATTCTTGACACTTTCCAAAGCAGTTCTGAAAGTTTGCCTTTAGTGACTTCATCAAGTTTGAGTATGGTGAATGTTATCGCTGCATGGAAAAGCAGGCTGGTGAAAACACTGTCGTGTGCCCCCATCTACTTTATTTACTGGATCTCTTAAAGTATAACTAACTTCTTGATCCTCCCTAACATCAAAAGACCATAGTATTTTAATTATAAAATATTTTCTAGGTAGCCTTTCAATGATTACCTGTGAAATCAAGGATGGAAGGATGCAGAATGGCTGTCTGAGCAAAAGAGCTAGAGGATCTGGTTGAAGATCAAAGGCCTGGAGCTCACTGTAGAGCTCAGTGGAAGGCCATGTTGTAAGAATAAAGAGTAGCCATTGAGAGGCTGAATAACTTGTGCTAGAAGCCTTAGCATACTGGAGAGTCATGTCCAAAGGCAAAGGTGAATATCAGAGCTCTTCTGAAGAAGAAAAAGTTTAGACTTTCTTTTTTTCTCTTTATTCTGTCCATGGGACAGTTCTGCCACTCACATTCAGAACGGATCTTCCCTCTTCATTTTATGGCCATGTCTGTTATCCATTGACACATCCAGGGCTTTGCTAAGTCAGTGCTTGCTCAAGTCAAGCTAACATATCCCAATTAATGATCACACAAGGTGAACATTTTGAATTGATTTGAGACACGAAGGCAGCTGCTATGGTGCAGAGACATAATGAGAGTGGCATGAACAATGGAATAAACATGTCCAGAGTGAGGGGGATATTTGGAGGGAGATTGATGGCAATGAGTCCTTTTAAAATTTAAAAACACTTTGTTTGTATCATCCCTTATACATGGATGGCAACGAAGTGAGTTCACTGTAGGAGCTGTAGACCACTCAGGTGAAACTGAAGAATATAAATATGATATTTACAGTCAACAGGGTCTGGGAGTGTTTTAGGTATTTTTGATGATCGTATTGGTTTATGTGTGGGTGTATCCAGTATATTTAGGTATAGCAAAGATGTCCTCCTTAGAGAGAGATGAATAAAATTCACAGAGGAAGCAGAAGAAATTTTGAGAAGTTAATAGAAATATGAGGAATAAAGTCATGGAAATAAAAAACATCTCTTTTCTGAGCTAGAAACTATCCTGCTTTCCTAGGAAAGAATATCCAAGGTGATCACAACACCTGTCATGTACTTCCTTACTTTTCCCTCCTTCTGTTTGAAGCATCTCATCTTCTAGAGCAGTCTTTTCATTAATACACACCTTTGACTTCCCAGTCAGGCAGGTGAACTCAAGACCTTGCATATATAAATATTGTACTCCATTTTAATATTTACTGAGTTCCTACTATGTGTAAGGAACTGAGTCGGACTTGACAGATGCAAAGATCGATCTGCTATACCACTTCTGGCATACCACTGCCTAAGACAGTACCTGTCTCATGATTGATAATCAAAAACTGAAAAAGTTTACACCCTCGTCAGAGAGATAAGGGAGAAGGAGAAGGCACAGACTGGGTACCTGTGAGTTGCACAGAAAAGCAGGCCAATTATTATCTAGTGAGAATGGAAAAGGCAAGTAGTGAATTAGATGTGTGAATAGAGACGGATCTGAAGGGCCCGCTAAGGGAAGACTGCAAGGAAAGAGACGGGGACATCAATATCAAGATGGCAAAGCAGCAACAGGAACCCAGCTGGAGTAGGAGAGACTGATTTTGTAGCAGGCCAGGGCTACACAAAGTGGCATAAATTTTTGCAGAATATTATTTTAACAAAATTCACTGTAGTTCAGGAATAAAATAAGGGCAAACACATGAGGGTAAGGTGGTGACTGAAAGTGCGAATTGACTTGGAGGAAAGATAGTAGTTTATCAGACACAAAGTGAAGTTTCATATTTTGCCAAAGGCAAGTTCTCTCCTCCAGATAACTTTGGTATGACATGATATCTGCTTTATATTCTTAATCAATAAAACATAAATTATTCTCACTGTTCTACTCTAAAATCACACTCTGACATGACTTCTGAAATGACTGCATCTTTAGTAAACCTGTTTTAGAACTGTTTACTTGTATCATAATGTCCACAGAAGTGTCTTTCTGTAATAAACTCCTAAAATTTTTATAAAATTATATAAATATTAAATGTAAGGTATCAAAACATGAACATTAAAGTAATAACTAATATGTACTTTCTATTATCAGATTTTGGGAATTTCATGCTATGAACTACATAAATTCTTCTTTTGAATGAGACCCTCTGAGAACATTAAATGTACACAAATTTTAAAACAACCTCTACTGATTGACAATCATTTTGTTTATGATGCTTGTCAGCTAGTCAGAATTGACATATTGTATATATCTGCCCATGTGATAATAAGAATTTATGGCAAGGTGGCATTTTGAAAGAGTAAGATTGAATACAGCACAATTCTAAAACTCTTTGTGGCTGCATTTTTAAAAACATTTTATTTTTATTATTATTATTTTTTTAGGTTTTTTGAGACAGGGTTTCGCTTTGTGGTTCAGGCTGGCCCTGAGCTCAGCCTCAAACTCACATCACAGCAATCCTCCTGCCTCTGCCTCCCGAGTGCTGGGATTACAGGCATGAGCCACCACGCCCGGCACTGTGGTATGTGGTACTGGTTGCTGCTGGGGTGAGTCTCCACACCTAGTATTGTATGTGGTTACCGGGAGGCACCGGAACCACTGAGCTAACTCCCCAGCCCCTGTAGCTGCATTTTAACCAATGTTCTGATGCTTGTATTTTCTCTTATTGATATGGATTCCTACTTTTAGATGGAAAACAATTTACTAGTTGTTTTCAATTGTCTGTCTTGGAAAGTCAAGAAGATGTTACAAGTTCTTACACAGTCATCAGGAAAACAACATTCAAGAATGTAAAACACTTTAAACAGATGAAATAGTTTTTTCTTTGGGAACTACCATGATTTGTGTGGGGTTTAAGTGTCCCCTAAGGGTCCATTTAGAGTGGAGGCTGGATCTTCCTGGTGGGGCTAATGACCTTAAGAGACGGGGTTTAGTGGCAGGCCTTCAGATCACTGGGAATGTTGATCTTGAAGAGAATGTGGGACCCCAGCCTCTCTCTTTGCCATCCTATTTGGTCAAGTGAACTCTTACACACACTTGCATCTCTGCCACAGAGTGACGTAGCCAAGAGAGAGGCACCACTGGGATTGAACTGATGCCAATCCAGACCAGAAGTCTCCAGAACTGTGAGTTGAAGAAACTATGAAACCAAAACTATGTATCCTATGTCAGATATATTTCTCATAGTGATAAAAAAAAACAACTAATACAAAAGACTTAAAATTGCAAAGGTAACACTGAACTCACCCAGATGCTCAAATATTAGTGTGACACAGCCACTACCCCAAAGGCCAATCTGTCTCTGACTTGACTGAATTTCCACAGTGTATGCGAGCATTAGATTTATAACTGATGCTAAGGATTGAGAACTCTAGACAAGCCATGAGAGTGAGCTTCAGTTTTAAGTAACAACATTCTCCTAGGCAGTATGTTGAAAGGGTCAGGCACTGAACAAAACATCTGCAATTTAACAACTGTCTTAATAATACCGCATGTTATTAAACACCAAAGAACTTTTGGAACTACTCACATTAAAAAAATTTAGAAAATTGCATTCAAATTATAGGCAATTTACATATGAAATCACTTGCAGTTAATGTGCTGCTTAATAGGCATACATTTGTTCATGTAAATTTTCGTATGGTATTTTCTTTCACTATCATTTGACAAACTCACTTGTTAGAGAAAGTAGCTATGACTATACTTTAAATTTTAAATTTTCATTTTTCTTTCTCTTTTTCATTTCTCACTTCTCTCTTTGAGGGAGATGCTGGTGTTTCCTAGCTTTAAAGATGGAGGTAAAACCAGTTTAAAGGGTTTTTAAAAATTATCACCCTTGCACAGTTCAAAATAATAACAATGTAGATAACAGTTTATTATCTTCATGGAGATTTTCCAGGTGTTTTGAAAACTTATTTGTATTGACAAAAATAAAGTGCATAAAATTAACATAAAGAGAGGACTGGGGATTTAGCTCAGTGGTTCTGGAGCCTGCCTCACAAGCACAAGATCCAGAGTTCAATCCATGGTACCAAAAAAAGAAAGAAAACATGGACTTAAAGAACTCTCTGTGTAAGAGATGAATTATGGAATCTTTCTGTTATTATTAATCGCACTAAGTTACCTTACTATTTTAGTTTATAGTTTCCAATATACTTTCATATATCATATTTCAATAAGTTTGAAAAACATTAATTAAGCAGTTTATACTAGACTATTGATTATTTTTCTATTTCATTCATTACTCAATTTATAGTTGTATAAAATTAAAATTCAGGAAAAGAACATTCATTCTTAGATAAATTTTCTTCTAGTTTTTTTTCTATGCAAAATTCTTGTTATTTAACAGGGTATGTAGATTGCTTATCTTTGTTTTTAAAAAATGGAGATTGAACCTAGGACTTTGAGGCTGAGCTTTAGCCCAGTTATTTTTATTATTATTTGTTTGAGACAGAGAGTTACCAAGTTACCCAGACTAGGTGTAAATTTGTAATCTTCCTGCTTCAGCTTTTTACTTTTTAATTTTCACCTGTGACTTTTGACATTGTAACAAGTCATTTTCCCTTTTGAACCCTTAAATACCATTTGAATAACCACACAAGAAATTCTTAGCTTTTAAACTTGCACGAATAAAAAGATATTTGGTATATCTTTATGCTAGAAATTTTATTTTATTTTTCAGTGCTCGAGATGAAATTTAGGACCTTGAAAATGCTCGATAAGCACTTTTAACAGCGAGCTACATCCTCAGCCCTCTTAAAACTTTCTATGTATGGGGCTGGGGATTTAGCTCAGTGGTTTCAGCACCTGCCTTGCAAGTGCAAGAGCCCGGGTTCGATCTTCGGTAACCACATACAACAATGCTGGGCATGCAGACTCATGCCCACCAGCAACCAGAACTACATATTACAGTGCTGGGAGTGGTGGCTCACTCACAAGCACTACAAACGCCTATAATCCCAGCATTTGGGAGGCAGAGGCAGGAGGACTGCTCTGAGTTCAAGGCTGAGCTCAGGGCCAGACTGAACTACAAAACAGAGACCCTGTCTCAAAAAAAAAAAAAACCAACTTTTTATATATGTTTCTGAATAATTTCTGAGGCAAAATATAAGATTACATTTATCAGATGTGAATCAATCATGGGATCAGAAGAGATTTGACTTTTGGAAGTAAATCTTATTGCTTTTTAAGATAATCTTTTTGCCTCCTTTAAGAATGGAAAATTTCTTTGATCTCTCTAAAATATCAAGGACGGAAGCCTTCAAATCACAATTTACATTCTTCTCATTATGATCTGCAGTGAATGAAGAAAACATCTATTTGCTATGTTGGGTACAAAGATATTTAAATATGATTATGGATTTTTATTATCATTGTTTTTTCAAAATAATGCCGTTTACTTAAATTTTTCTTCATGTTTTTCCATTGTTTTTGTGGCTTTCCTTGACACTTCTGCATCATTTATAATATCATAAAAACAATACTCAAACTATAATAAATACTTTATATTTTTAAAATAAGAATTTCAAATAATAAGTTACAACAGTAAAGAATTTTAAAACAGAATCTGAACTTTAGAATTACAGCTGAGGATGACAATGAGAATGATAGCATCCAATTTTACTAAGAACTTGCTATGTGCTGGCACAATATGCTAATATTTACATGCATTAACTCAATAAAGATAAATTCATGATTAACAAAGGAGGTAAAAACTAATCACCTCAATAGCTAGGAGTAGTGAGTAAACTTAACACAGGAAGTAAGTTAAGCTTTCCCCTTAAATTTGGAAAATTAAGAAAAACTTCTGCTAGACAACCAGGAGATTTACCAAAGATGCTTTCTGACCTTGAGGAATATTACAGAATCTATATTTAAAAGACCATTAAAGATGAGAATGAAGAACAATTGGGAAAGGAAACAAGAGTATCACATACATTTTTCCTTGCTTCTTTTTTAAAATGATAGATAGTTAAAAATAGAAAAGGTAAGGATTGGAGTATGAATGAAGACCAAAGAAATGAAATAGTCAAGTAACAAGAAAAGTGACCTGGAAAGTAGATCAACCCTAATATAGGTTAATAACTGTGAGGGTAAATTTTTTTACATGATCTAATTTCATGTTCATGAAAAGTTTAGGTAATATGTAGAATGACTCTTGCAACATGGGAAAAATTGACCAGCAAATGCATCATGGAATATCAAAGTCAGTGTTTAGAAAAAGAGAAAAGACTGCTAAAGAAAGTAAGATAGAATGGCTGCCATTTCAGAATTAGCCAGCAACAAAAATGTTGGTGAGGCTGTGGAGAAGAAGAAACCCTTCTCCATTGTTGGTTGGACTGTAGACTCGCACAGTCCCTGTGGAGATCAGTTTGGAGATTTCTCATAAAACTAGGATTGGAGGTCCCATTTGACCCGGCCATCGCCCTGCTAGATATATACACACAAGAATTAAAAGACTCATATCACAGTGACATATGTGCACCCATGTTTATAGCACGCCAATTTGTGATTGCTACATCTTGGAAACAACCCAAATGTCCACCAACCAGAGACGGCATAAAAAAGCTATGTTTCTTCTACAGAATCGAGTATTACTCTGCCATAAAAATGATAAGTTTGAATCATTTATACTTAAATGGACATACCTTGAGAATATTCTCATCAGTGAAATAAATAGGTCACAGATAGGTACGTATTGCCTCTTTTCTCTGGTATGAGAAAATAAAGATGTAAATGAGTCCAAGAATTGTATGTTATATATTGTGAAATAGAAAATGCTCAAAGTAAAATAGGGTGAAGGGGGAAAAATAATGAGATTATAACAAAAAAGTAAGGAAACAAATTTTATGTATATGGGGGGGGCGGTAGGGTGGGTAGAGCTATGGGAAAAAATGAGAATTAAATTGTGTCTTATACTGGTACAAATCCCCACTATGGAGTGCAATCATGATGCGTATATGTAATGTACCAATAAAGATTTAAAAGAAAATACTCAAAGTGAAATAGGGTGAAGGGGGAAAATAATGAGATTATAACGAGATAGGAAACAAATTGTATGTAGATGGGGGTTGGTAGGGTGGGTGGGGCTATGGGAAAAAAAGACAATTAAGTTGTGTCTTATACTGGTACAAATCTCCATTGTGGAGTGCAATCATGAAGTGCATATGAAACGTACCAATAAAGATTTCAATTTAAAAAAAAAGAAAGAAAGTGAGATAAACAAATTTACAATATCTAGATTATGAATAATAATCAAGTGTAAAGATAGGTGAGCCTTAAAAAGATGAATTAAGCAATCAGAAATAAATATCTTTCAACACTTAATATATAATATAAAAATTTTTTGATCTCATTAAAAAATTTATCGAGCAAATATTTTTAAATCTGACATTGGACTAGTTACTATGGGAAAATAATATAATAATTATATCTCTTTAAAAAGACATATAATCACTAATCTTATAAGCCTATGACCTTTTAAAGAAATTATAACAGTATTTATTTTCTTATTGATTGCCACTGTGCTGAGTCTATACATACATCTCATTGAATTCTTAAAACATTGACATGCAGCAATTGTTACTGCACTAACCAACAAGTAGAGGACATTGTCATTAAAGTAAATTTTAAAAGTAAGCTTTCCAAAGTCACATATAAATAGTACAGAATACTGATATAAAATAAAAATACAAATTATAAGGTTTTTGGTAAATAGGTGTTTTAGTTTTTTGAGACAGAGTCTCATTTTGTAGTTCAGACTTATCCTGAACTCAGCCTCAAACTCAGCAATCCTCCTGCCTCTGCCTCACGAGTGCTGGGACTACAGGCATGAGCCACCACACCTGGCACTGTGGTATGTGATACTGATTGCTGCTGGACATGAGTGACCATGCCTGGCATTGTTATATGTGGTTACCAGGGACTGAATCTGGGCCCTTGCGCTTGCAAGGCAGGCACCAGAAACCCTGAGCTAAATCCTTGGCCATGGTAAATAGGTTTGGTTGCTGTTTTTTGGATTTTTTTTGAGAAAGAGTCTCACTACATAATTCACGCTAGTCTTGAACTTACTATGTGGCCCAGGCTGGCCTTGAAATCACAGTGAAACTCCTGCCTCATCGTCCCAAGTCCTAGGATCACAGGTGTGCATCACCACGGCTAGGAGTATTCTGTAAATTGGGAAGGACTCTCATTTACACACCTTGAGGTAACCTATAAAAGGATTGTACATCTTTCAGGGGCTGAAGAAAAGTGGGAGAACATTTGAGACTTGAGGAAACAGCAAGAAAGCATAACTCAAAGGCAGTTAAAGTTCAGAGACCACAAAAAATCCAATGAGACCAAATCATAGATTAGTTTAGCCAATGTACTTGAAAATAAATATTTTAGGGTGTTACTTCATTACATTAAGATTTTTTTCAAGTTCCTCATTTAAAACACAGATGTATTTTCGTGGCCCAGAAAATAGGCATAAACATGTGAAAACTAAAATGTATATATTTAAATTGCCTGTAGACTCAAAAATGCAAAGGGAAATCAAAGATAACCTACACATTTAGAGAAAAATCCACCTACACTCTCTCAACTAAATTGCTAGTCAGAGCCTCAGTGCCAGTGCTCTACTCAAACTGATGAGCACCACTAGGAGTTGCAGGAACGGTGTGTCTAGGAGAAATGTCCCCACAACATGCTATGTTGTGTTGTGGTAAGGTATGCGGCAATGGATAATTCTTAAGGTCACATTTACCCATACCAGAGAAAATCTGGGTGGAAACCCAAGGAAAATCAATGGGAAGAGAAGCAGTAGACCGGAAACTGAGCTTATATCTCAGATATATGTAAAGGGGATACTTCTATCGTCACAACTGGACATGAGTAAAATACTATGATGGCAACACTAGATTCTTACATAACACTGTATCCCTGAAATGCCTTCTGTGTACTCTTCTGTTATAGTTAAAGCCTTAGCCAATGTTTTCAAGAATGAGAAAGACAGGGCAGAGAGAGCATCGTTGTCACCACATGATAGCCAGACTTCTCCATGTAGTCATTTACAAGGACTGGGCAAACTATGTTTAAATTTTAAACAATGTATCACAATAAAAGACATGATGTCATTAATCCCCCTCACAATACTCCCTCTTGTTTTGAACATTTATCTCATCGTTCTTGCCATTACCTAAGACAGTTGGTGAATGTGATAAAAAATATACATGTGAAGGCCCAGTATTTTTCTCGGAAACTCCTGCTGATCCATGAAAAAAATAAGGACAATACACCTAAATATGAGATGATATTTCATGTAACTAACAGAGGCATCATTTGTCAGAATGCTTACACTGGTACTGAAGGGAATATGATAGTCTGGCATCATATGTACTACCCAAATATGGTGTGAAATTTGGCCCAACAAATTACACTTCAGCATATTATACCGGCTTGCTGCGGCCCACAGACTCGCATTAGGTTTAGCGTGGGTAAGATCTACGAAGGCCAGGTGCAGGTGACTGAAGAGGAAAACAGTGTGGGAAGCACTGTGTCCAACTTATTCCTTCACCTGCTCTTTGAATGCAGATCTCACCAGAACTACAACATGAAATAAAGTTTCTGGAGCCTTGAAGGGTGCTGTGGATGAAGCCTTGCTTGTCTATTCCTCACAGCACCAAACAATTCCCTAGTTATGATTTTGAAAGCAAGGAGTTCAATCCAGAATTACACTAGAAGCACATCATGGGTCATAACATTGTAAATCATAAGGGTTACCTAAGGGAGGAAGGTGAAGAGGCTTAAAGAAATAGTTCTTTCAGTACATAATGAACAATATAACTTCAGACATGATGGAGGAGATGTATAAGAAAGCTCATGCTGCTATCTGATAGAATCCAGTCTGTGAAAAGAAGCCACAGGAAAACGTTAAAAAGGGGAACCTTCCCAAAATGTCCCATGCCCAGAAGACAGATGGAGTGGCTCAAAAGAAGGAAAGATTCCTCAGAACTCAGGAAGGAAGCTGCTAAAAGTTGAACCAAATCTTCTATGAAGATTTTTCAGATAAAGATTGAAACACTTATTCATCAACAACAACAACAACAACAAAAACTCGGTATGATCAAATGTACAGTGAATGCTGCTGAATGCTAACCATTGGAAAGGAAAACTGAAGATATATTGTGTTCTCATTAAACTTATTCACCAGATCTGACACCAGGTGAGTCCTAGCTCTTCCCCTAGTCAAAATAACTATGAAAAGTAAGCATTTTACGTTGATTCAGTACATCCAGGCAGCCAAGACAAGGAGCTAAAGATACTCATGGTGGAAGACTTTTGGAACTGCTTTAGAAAGTACAAGAATTATGGGATAAATGTGTTCAAAAAAGAAATATTTTAAGAATATTATTTTAGTAATACATTTTTAAAATGTAACATTCATTGTATTTTTAATCACACTTCCAATATATAATATTGATATATTAAAAGGTATAATATACTGTCACGTCCCGTTCCCGAGGGCTACTCAGCTGGCATCCAACCACGGGCGGGGGTCATCACGCGGAGACGAAATGGTGGAGAAGCCTTTATTGCCAGCGCTCTCAGCCCTCATATACAGCCCCACTTCCTTGTTATCAACCTCCCCCAACCAGCCCTATGGGGGTAGTCTTTGTCTATTTGTTTTCCTTTAATCACTGTGGCCCGGAGGGGCCTGCTGTTTAGCTGTTTACTAGCTGCCTTGCACTTCCTTGATGGAGCCAGTGTTGTTTAGCCTCAGGGGACCCCACAATATACAGATAGCATTAGGGCTCAGTGGATGTCCCACAAAGGTCAGTGTTAAAGGCTTGTTCCTTGGAGCGGTACCACTGAAAGGTGGCAAAACTTTAAGAGGTGGGCCCAGTGGAAGGTCGCTTTCCTGTACCAAGCACGACTCTTGCATCATCTGCTTCCTCTCTTTTCTGTCTTGGCCATAAAGTGCTGTCCTACATGCTTCTGACATGATGTGCCAGCTCACAACAGACCTAAAACAAAGGCCACTTGATCATTCACGGAGACCTTTAGCACCATAATCAAAGATAAACCTTTTTTGTTTTGTTTTGTTTTTTGGTAAGGTAATAATTTCAAGTGCTCACTTCAGGGGTAGAAGGATAGCTAAAATAGTAGATTAAACACATACTATTCTCTCATTTCTGATGAACTCTAATTTTAGATAAAGCTTGTTAGGAATACATATATGATTTTTTGGTTCTGTAGTCAGGTTTTCAGGCTTCCTGATTTCTACATATAAGTTCTTTAGGGGATCTGTGGGTTCCCAGATAGAAACTTCCAATCTGATAGCTCTAGCTTTCCTTATGCCTCAAAGTCCTGCTTTGAATTATGTGTACTTTGTCACCCAACAATAAAAACAGAAAATACAGAGGACCATGCAGGTTTTAGGGACATAACCTGGAAATAGTACACATCAATTCTACCCACATATCATTGGCCAAAGCTCAGTAATATGCTTGTATCTAACTGTCAGAGGAGATGAAGTTTAATCATCAATACCGGCAGGAATCCACAGGTCTAAGGTCTAACAAATGCCACCACCTAAATCCGAAGGGGAAACCTGTGAGTTCTCACAGTTCTTCTCAATCTTCTGGTACTGTGTTGAACAGCAGTGGTAAGACTGACACTCTTTTCTCCTAGATTTAAAAAAAAAATGTTTTAGCTTTTCCCCAGTCCATACCATAGTGGCTGTGGGTTTGTGATATCTATACATCTATATATATGGCCTTTATGTTTGCTGGCATATAATCCTTCCATACCTAATTTGTTCAGACTTTTCATCATGAAGGAACGTTAAATTTTATTAAAAGTATTTTCTACATTTATTGACATGATTGTTTTTTCATTGTGTGATGTATTACATTTATTGACATATATATGTAATAATCCATTTTTTCTTCTTAAACTCATTTCTCCATCACTTTTGAAGTGGAGATGGAGAGCCTAATTTTCCTCTCCCAAAGCGTAAGCTCAACTTAGTAACTTTGCTAATAAATACAGATGGAAGTAACCATGGTAACTTGAGAGACCGAGTCCTAAAAGTATTATAGCTTATATCTTCTTGGGTTGTTCCAGAGTGAGTGAAACACCGAGCAAAGCTTCTCCTAAATTTCTGACTTATAGAAGTAGCGACATAAGAAATGTTAGTTGGTCAGAAATGGCAGTGAACACCGATAATCCCAACACTGGAAGCATCAGGAAGGAAGGACACAGGTTCAAGCTGCATGGGCAACTCAGAGTCTTAGTCAAGACTCTATCTCAAATGAGAGATGCACATGAAAACAACACTGAGATTTCATCACACTCCACAAAGAATGGCTGTTATCTCAGAATTAGCCAGCAACAAATGTTGGCAAGGCTGCAGAGAAGGAACCCTTCTCCACTGCTGGTGGGACTGTAAACTTGTACAACCTCTGTGGAGATCAGTGTGGACATTCCTCAAAAAGCTAGGATTGGAGGTCCCATTTGACTCGGGCATTTCTCTGCTAGGTATACACAAATAAGAATTAAGATTCATATCACAGCAACATGTGTGCACTCCTGTTTATAGCAGCTCAGTTTGTGATTGCTAAATCTTGGAAACAACCAAAATGTCCATCAACCAAAGACTGGATAAAGAAGATGTAGTTCACAGAAGGGTGTATTATTCTGCCATTGAAATTGATAAGATTGAGTCATTCATACTCAAATGGATGTACCTGGAGGACATCCTCATAAGTGAAATAAATAGGTCACAGATGTATAAATATCCTATCTTTTTTCTGATATGAGAGAAAGAAGATGTAAATGAATTCTAGTATATATAGTTGATATTGTGAAATAGAAAATATTTAAAAAGGAAAGAGGGTATAGGGGTAAATAACAAGGGGGAAAGAAATGTGATAGTAATTTAAAAAAGAAAACAAAGCTTATGTACATAGGGGGCAGGGGTGGCAGGGCTGGGGAAGAAGAAAAATGACAATCAAATCATGTCATATTCTGGTACAATCTCTCAATGTTGAATGCAATGATGATGTGTATTCATAATGTACCAATAAAGATTTGAAAAAATATAAAAATAAAAATGTCTAGGAAACTATCTCAAAATTTAAAAAGAGAAGGTTAAGGATATAGTCCAATGTGAAGGCCTCACATCCAACCCCAGTATTCCAAAAATAAAATAAATAAATAAATGCTAGATATACAGCTCAGTGTGAAGGCCCTGAATTTAATCTAAAAGGTGCAAAAAGTAAAAAAGGAGATGGGAAGAAAGGGAATTTTTGTTGTTTAAACTCATTCAATTTGGGAATAATTTTTAACACAGAAGTACATATTGATATTGAAGTTCTCCAACCTATTTATTTCTGTAGTTTTATATCTTTCATTAGTTTTTTTAAATTCCTGTCATCATCTGTTGAAATATTTCCTTGCCCTATTCTTCTTTAGAATTGTTTTGCAGTTATTTGTCTCTTAATGCCAGAGTTGCATTCGTTAGCTGACTTCATTATTGTGTAAACATTATATATTTAATCAGTACTGTACATGTCCACTATATAGTATAACCTATTGCTCCTAGGATACAAGCCTGTAAAACACAATAGTGAATAGCACAGGTATTCATAAAGCAGGGTTATTTGTATATTGTGCTAATTTTACATTCACTGTAGTCAGATACTTGTAATAATTATAAAGATAAAAGGCTTATTTTGGCTCAGAATTTTGATATTCCTGTCCATGATCTATTGACTCCATAGTTTTTGGGCCTGTGGTGGGACAACAAATCATTATTAAAATTACAGCAACTTTTTAAAATAGGAACACTTTAAAATGAGCATTCTGTGGGACTAGTATTTAGCAGAATGAATTTCCAGAAATGCTTGCTTAGCCATTTTTCACTATGGGACATATCTTCTGCAAAGTATCAACATGTTAAAGTTGCTATTCATGTTGTTTTTCTTAAAATTGAGAATTTTCACTTATCATTTGTGGTTCATTCATGTTCCTTGACAGTACGTTCATAGTACTGTAAGTATTTATACCATTTCTGACACTGAACACAGATCCCTCCCCTAAAAGGACTACTTGGTTGTGTTACCTTATACACACATACTTTTAAGATGCTCATTATCATACTGTGTGAAATACGATGCAGGAAGCATGTTGCACAGCCATACAGATACAGAGGACTTTTATGTCCCAGATGGTGGTGATGTAAGGCATAAAGACCCCTTGAAGTGGTGATACCTCACCCACTGCTTTCTTTACAAGCAGTTGGGAGCCTTCCAAACGCCATAAAAAATGAGAATTAGAGGTCCTACTCAACCCTGTTCTTTTCCAGCTAGTTCTATTCACAAAAGAATTAAAGGCATCATATCACAGAGACATAGGTACACCCATGTTTATAGCAACACAGTTTATAAGAGCTAAGTCTTTGAAATAGCCCAAATGTCCATCAACTGGAGAGTGGATAAAGAAGACATGGTTTTTAATAAAATGGAATATTACTCAGTCATAAAAATAGTAAGTTAGAGACATTTATACTTAAAAGGATGTACTTTGAGACATACTCATAAGTGAAATTCACACATGTGAATACCATATCATTTCTCTAGTGTGAGAAACTAAAATTGTAAATGAGATATAAAATGTTTAATAAGCATTGTGAAATAGAAAGAAAATCTTTACAGGGAAAGGTAATGGGGTGGGGAGCAGGGGAAAGCAAAGAAGGGAAAGAAAAAGTTTGAAGATAAAAAGGGAAAAATGGAAACAAAGCTTATGTATTTGAGGGATGGAAGGACCTTCAGTTTTTCAATACTGCATCATTTCTCTGGTATGAAAAACTAAAACCAATTTTTAAAACTCCATCAATAAAAATTGGCCACTTTTTCCAGCACTCTGGCAGACTAAGAAAGGAAAATCAGAAGTTCAAGCTAAGTGTAGGAAATTAAGCAAGTCAGTAAGACTTTGTTTCAAGAAAAGGGGACAGGCTGAAGGCTGGGGACGTAGCTCAGTGCAAAATGCCATGGGTTCAATCTTCAGTCCTGAAAATAAAAAAAGTAGCAGAGGTAAAATGTATAAACATCAGATTTACTCAACAGATTTTTTGAGTCACTAACCCTATCTGGTTCATCTTTGTACCTCCAATGTCAACGAGAGTGCTAAGTATTTAGCAAGTACATCTAATGTCTACAAGTATTATTCATGAGAATGGTAATGGAGATTAACAATATTTCTACACTTAAAAAAACAGCACTTTGAATTTGTTACCCCAAAGACAAAAATAGACTCGATTCAGAGAAATTGGTATAATAGTCTTAGTGAGTGTTACAATTTTTCCCTGACAGTGAGTGTTAAGATTTTTCCCTGACAGTATGAACTTGTTTCTATTTTTTTCTATTTCTTGGACAAAGGGGAGCAACTCTACTTAACAATTAATCAATACCAGGGCCAGGGATTTGGCTTAGTGGTTCCGGCGCCTGTCTTGCAAGCACAAAGACCCGGGTTTGAACCCTGGTAGCCACATACCATACTGGGTGTGGAGACTCACGCCCAGCAGCAACCAGTAGCACATACCACAGTGCCGGGTGTGGTGGCTCACGCCTGTAATCCCAGCACTTAGGAGGCAGAGGCAGGAGGATTGCCGTGATGTGAGTTGGAGGCTGAGCTCAGGGCCAGCCTGAACCACAAAAGCGAGACCCTGTCTCAAAAAACAAACAAACAAACAAAAAATACCATGAGTTACATTAAGCTTTACGTACATCAGTATGATACATATATTCATAAGAGACACACACTTTCAAATAAACTTGAACTTCAATGTGACCAGCAAAATAACAGATGTATAAGTTGTGAAAGTAGGTTAGCAGAGAAGAAAATAAGCTCTTTAAGAGGAGAGATATAAGGAAAGACTTCCCAGAGATTTCCTAATTGGGGTGTGAAGAAGAAAAAGCTTTCCTCAGCAGTTGACTAAGAGTCCCCATTAGGACAGGTGAAAGTAGTTTTGTTTTGTTTTTTTAATCTTTTTTGCCTTTATCACAATGCCTTGATGCCTTGTTCCTGGCCTCTCACTCAGCCTGCTCTAAGACTAAAGGTAGATGATGCAAGTTTCCACCTTTGTTTCCCTTACTGTAAATGCATCTATTAGAATGTAGTTTTAAATCCTTGTCTGTGAAAAATCGATCGACATTAAAAATTGTTCTAAAATTTCTTTCAGTTAACTGTTTTAATGTTTCAGAATCTAAAAGGCTACACAATATTTTACAGTACAAGTATCTGATAAATAATACACTGTCAAATTTCGGTTTTGTGTACCTTTAATTTCAAAGATTGTAGAAACATGAAATTACCTGGCTTAAATTCCTGTTTGATTCATACTGACGTTTCACTTGGAGGCAGTTTTAGGGTTCAGCGTCTCTAACCTTTGGAAACTTCCTATGAACTATTTTGCAGGCTGTTTAAAGTCATTAACGTCATTTCCTTGATAGTAGAATAAGATATAATAAAGCGCTTCTATTTATCTCACATCCTGTCTGCCCTCGCACGAAAAATTAGCATTGATGTATATCAAACACCTTTGAAAGTATATAAACGTTCTATCCAATTATGACAATTCTGTGTGAGTTTTCCAGTATTTGTAGGCACCGCTCCGTCCTTGCTGGTTAAAATTTCAACTTTTAATTTGAGGCTCAAACTCTAATATTTAACTATAAGTTTTCTCTTGTAAACACAAGGAACGTCTAAGAGTCAAGACTGACCTCATGATGCCCGTTAGACTTTACTACATCAGTACTCCACAATCAACAGTCTGAACAGAAGACCTAATCCTCCGCTGGTGAGGAAACACCCACTTCCTCCACTCCACGCCATCTGTTTGGGGATTGTGCTTGTCAGTCACATAGAGCCGGTGGGACCTTAAAAGCATTGAACTAAAGGAGACGCTTGGCTGTTGCGTCATCCCGAAGCGACGAAAGCGTGGTGGGGGTGGGGCTGTGATTGTACCTCTGTGGTCTGAGGGGCGGCTAGCGAAGGTGTCATGGCTGCTGCCACGGAGCTTAGTCTTCCAAGCATCAATGACAGGAGCGTAGAGCGAAGCTGTAGCCCCAACCTCTCCCGAGAGGTGCTGTGCGAAATCTTTCGTTCCCTGCACACTTTGGCTGGACAGGTGAGTGGGGTTTGGGGTGCAGAAGACCTAGTCAGTCCCTCTTCCCTTCATTGCTCAAACGGAGGGCGGAGGGGGGCGGGGAGGCCGTGGCCTGCTAGGGTGTGCAACGAGGCCACCACTTAGCTGAGGCCGGGGGAGGAGCCCAGGCTACCTTGCAGCTCTGCTCCCTGGAGTGAGTAGGGGCCTAAGAGCAAAGCCGCTCCGGGAAGGGCACTCTCGTCGAGAACGTGCCAAAGCGTCTCTGACGGTCTGGGTGGCTCCGAGAGCTCAGGGGCTTTTTCCTCAGCGTATATATTGTAGACATTGTTTGGTCAGTATGGGCCTGAGAGTTTTGAAGAAGCACCTTCAGTGATTTGCTCTCATGAGTCACTTGTTTTATGTATTCCCCCTGGCTGTTGTATCTGTTATCCTTTTTCAAATGGGGAGAAAAGTAAAAGGAATTAATCTAAAACATTTCTAGTATAAAATTGCATGAAGTATCTGCGGCCGATTCTGATTGCGTTAGAATTATTATTAGCTAGTTTAACGTCTGATAAATCGCTTCTGCAGAAATGTCGCGAAGTTGGCTTTTTAAACAGGGCTTTTTCCGTTCTATTAGATGAAATTACTCTTTCGTTTCATGATGTAATAATCGAAGCCGTTTTTAAATGGGAAACAAATGTTTGCCTACTTTTAAAAATTCTTCCTTTTATATCCTGTATGGATTATTTCCTAGTTTGTTCTGTAGTCGGTACTAGCATGTAGTGGACACTGCAAATGTTTATGTCAAAGAAATACAAAATTGCTGTGGAAGTAGGTTGTCTGATTGTCTGATTGGTGACAGTTATCATTAAAAGCCTTAGGTGGATGGAGGCTCAGTCTTTTTTAAAAGTTATTTTGTTTTTTTGTTTGAAGGTGTAGTAATGAAAGTTATTAACAGAATCTCCTAAAAGACAACTTTCAAACTTAGTTGTATGTCAAGGACCTATGAGAAAAATTTTTTGAAACTTAGAAACTTTTGGTTGCTATTAACAATCTTTTCAGTCTTAAAATATCAGACCTTTAAACGGTTTAAAAGTTAAAGAATTTTTTTATAGCATGGACAATCGGAACTTTAAAGATTACTCATATTCTGTCATCATGAAAAATATTTATGCCCACCTGTTACTTATGGAAGTTTTTATAACTAACATTGAGAAGTGATTGAACTGTCTCTTAAAATATTTTGCGTACGGAATTTAACTCACTTAAATTTTAAGCATTCTGGTATTTTAAAGTACAAACGTAGAAGTGATTGAATTTTACATATGTCAGCTGCCAAAAATGTTTAAATATCTTGGGTTTACAGAGACATAATGAAGAGGCCATCTATAGAAGTGTCAAAAATATGAATGTTTCATCAAGGAAATGCTAACCATTTTGGTAGTACTCTATATTCTGAGATGCATTGATGTGAAAGTCAGACTACATACTTATAAAATTGCCTCCACAAAATCAGTATTTTCTTTTGCAACACATACAAAGGATTTTTAAAATGCATGTTTACAAAAATTTCCCTATGTACATCGTATCACTGTATTATCCCTTCAATAATATCTCCTCAATAGGAAGATATATTGTATTATTGCCTCCATAGGAGACAAAGTTGAATGTTAAAAAGCATTTTCTACTCCAAATTGCAAAATTTACTAATTGTAAGTTTTTTACTTGCTTTTGAGTGGCTCATTTTACACAGCTAATTTATTGTTAATGTGGATTGTATTAATAATTTCCTACTGAAAATGAATCTTTGATTAATAGCATGCTTTAATAGCATGAGATTTTTAAGTGAATGGTGTAGTATTCCAAGATTGATAGTGTAAAAATGCATAGAATTCATATTACTGGTAGATCATTTGACTAAACATTTGCATATATTGAGTGTATTTTAAAATTAACATAATGCTTTTGGGTAGTTTACTTAAAAAGTCAGTGATTCTTAATTATACTTGAAAGCTTAAATAATTTTGCTGAATTGAAATGAGAATATGTTCCAAATATTCAGGTTTATTTTTTATAGACTTTTTTCCTCTAGAAAGTATGATACTTTCCATTGCTGGAGGATTTACCTGCTTTTTCCCCTATTCATAAAATTTTAGATTTCTTGCAGTACTATAAAACTGTGGTAGTGGGTTGATTTTATACATAATATATGTTGTAGGCATTAAAGAGATATCAGTTGCATTAGGTGCATTCATCTTAATTTAGAATTATAACTAACATAAACTTATGCAGCCTACTAAAATTTCATATTTCTTTATACTTGTTTTACATGGACTCTAAATGCTTCTGGCTTCATGGTCAAAGGCCAGTAAATTTCTGTCACATATTGTGGATTTATTATGCTGCCTATTATAATCAGGTATCACTTTCATTCCATGTACAGTGATTCATATTTTTGTTTTATTACAATCATAACTCATAAGATCTGTTTTAAAACCTACATAACATATATATTTTGTAGACTGACTCATTTTTAATAAATTATTTTCAAAAAATAAAATGTAATTAACTTCATTCCATTGTGGTATATTATCTTTCTACTATGCTATAACCATATCCTGAAGATGTGTATGAAGGCTCACTGTTCCTCAGTTAATGCAGATGGAAGCTCTCACTTTAAACTTTTCCCTGATTTGGATATTAATTTTATATTCAGGTTCTTAGTTTTCTGGATATGATTTTGTTCTGATAGGTCACCAATAAGAAATATACAAGTAAAGAGACCTCATAGCTCTTTGGAAAATATGATTTAACAAAAACACAGTACTAGATTGTTTAACTAGAGTGGAGTGATTTTTTCCTTTTCAGTTTCAGACTTCCATAACTTAATAGTTTAATTTTTATTTGTAGGTGAACATTTTGCCACTTGTCTCTAGGTTTTATATGAATGAATAACCTGTATATTGAAATTATTTTTTAAAGTAAAGTTGAAAACAAAGTTTTATTCAGATGATATTAGAATAATGATGTATATAATTATTTCAGGTAGATATTTGTGTGCATATTTAATAAAGAGAAATCCAAACATTAGAACTTCCATACAAGTCATACCTTCTCTGTTTAATGCTTGAGCTGGAAGTGATTGGATTCTAAATAGGGCAAACATTTTGGACCCTATCCAAAGGCATTTAAAGGCTGAAGTACTTCTATGTTTTTTTTATCTTTCATACCTGGTTTCACCACTGAGATGGTCCCATTACACAGACCTAAGACTCTATTAAATTTGAGATGTCTTTTTATTTTTTATGAAGGGCTGCATCTACTTGGCCTTTTAAAATGGTAACTAGGCAGAGCATTTTAATGTATCATTAAAAACTTGATAACTTTGATAGGCATGTGTTACTCCATAGAAATCTTATTTTTGTGACAATCCCAGATATACAGCTTAATCGTGTAATTTTTGTGATGTTGCTGGTTTGCCCCTTTGAAGCTTAACCTCAAAGATGATGTGGTGAAAATTACAATCGATTGGAACAAGCTCCAGAGCCTCTCAGCATTCCAGCCTGCATTGCTCTCTAGAGCACTTGAGCAACACATTTTATATTTACAGGTAAATTTCTTGTCAGAAATTTAACTTGATATCACAGACAGAAATCAATTGTGGTTAAATTAGCTATGTGCATATTTGTCAGTTCTGTCTTAACACTGTGTTAATACTGTTACCAATAAAGGGTCACTTATATCCAGATTGGATCTAAATCTGTTAATTTTCATAGTGATCGGGACAGTTATGGGAATATAGCTCAGTAAGCCAATATGGGTATGAAATTGAATGAGTACAATTCTATTCAATTCTAGACTTACACTGAAAATTCAATACAGTTCCATCTATGGTGGGTTATAATTAAGCAATAAGACACGGCAGGTGTGTGTCATGCTATGATAATGATTCCATGCCTTGGGTGAGTTTGGAGGCTCATGGAGTGCTTTCAGTGGTTCAAGAAGTGGCATTATCCCAGCGTGACACATCCTGGAGTGTCTATTGCAATTAAACAGTTTCAGCATAGTTTTTAAAAAGAAAGTAATTTCTGTGGCATTAATGTCTCATCTTAGTGAGTAGCCAGTCACTATTTTATCTTAACAATTTGAAATAATTGAACCTTAGTATTATTAGAAGTCAATATTGTATTGCTATTTTTTATATTTCAGTTCAATAACTGAATACTATTATGAGACTTCACTGGCTTTTAATTGAACATCACTGAAATTATTTTTGATGTATGTTGCAGTTTTTCTCTAATGAACATGTAAAATATTAAGTGTCAAAAGATAAGTAGAACTGTTTGAATTGGTCACTTTACTGTGATTAAGGTGTTAACAAGGTTTCGGAAGAGTAGTATTTGCTATATCAAACAATAGAGGCAAAATTGTAGCTATGAAAAAAGTAATTAGAATAATGGTTAAGTGTTGGTGTGTTTTGACTAATGGAATAGGCATTAATTTTCAGCCCTCTATTGAGTGACTTTGCAGGAAAATTTAACTCTGTGTTGCATGTTAAAAGTAATAGTTAACCCTGTTTTTAAAGGGCAGAGCAGGGAGCTGTAAACTCAAATGAGACCTAATTGTGGCAAGGGAACAGGGTAGTACAAGAAAACGGTAATACAATTTATATTATATAAGATTTTTCCCCTCTAGTTTAGTGATGGACATCTGTTTTCAGCTATGGATCTTGATAGGGTTTTTTTCGTTCATTTTTTTTTTTTATAAAATTTAATCTCATGACTCAAAAAGATACCTTGCCATATTAGGAAAAGCCTGAGTGTTCACTCAGCATAACACCTATCCATGTCATGTCCATGCGCTTTCATTCATTTTGGTCAACTGCAGTTTCAAGTGGAGGATCCACTGCTGTAGTGATAATGTGGGGCTTTGCTGAGGGAGAAGCTGGCTCTCCTGTGAAGGAGGAAAAATGCTAAGCCTCAGTGCTTTGAGGAGGCATCTGAATAACATGTTAATTAAGTGACATTGGTGCCAGAGGCTGTTTTGATTTGGCACAAAATAAAAGACAAGTGACAGAATGATTTCCTTTAAAAACATTTTAAATTTCTTCAAGTTTTCTTTCCTTTCCTTCCTTTTCTTTTTTAAAAATAAACTTATAGCAAATGGTTAGCAATCATTGTAGCAGACAGCAGACATTTGTATGTGAGCAGACCTATATATCTTTGGGTATCAACTTTTTATATTTAGTTATTGCTATTAAATATTTCATTTTTTCAGAAATTTATAGGAAAATATTAACTGTGTAATTAATTCTGGTGAGTTTAAACCCACACAGATGGAATTGTGTTCTTCTCAGCCTTTTTTAGCAAAACTTCAGCCTGTGATTAAAGAGGAGAGTTCATCTGCTATTGAAGAGATAGGAAAAACAGAAATAAGGAACAAGAATGAACTAAATGTCAAATTTCCTACTGATGACCAACAAGAGGAAGAAAAGCACAAAAATTGTGATTTAGGAGATGTGAAAAAGACACAAATCCATTTTGATCCAGAAGTAGTTCAAATAAAGGCCGGAAAAGCAGAAGTAAGAAGATGGAGGGGAGGTGAAGAGGGGACAGCATTACTTTTGAAAGTCCTACTGTGTTTACATTTTTAAAATATACTTGCATGTAGATTGACAGAAGAATATCTGCATTTATTGAAAGAAAACAAGCTGAAATCAATGAAAACAACGTCAGAGAATTTTGCAATGTTATTGATTGTAATCAAGGTAACTACTTAGAAGTTAATTTTTATAGGATTTTAAGTATGATTTTATAGTTGCACTTTAAAAAAACAGGAACATAATTCATTTCATTTTACAGGTTTTTAGTAACAAGGCAGTAGAGTTTTCTTCTGTTTAATAATAAACTATATTGCAAAACAGATTTTGATTTTGGTGATAAAAATCAAATGGCATTAAAAGACTAATATTTATCACAGGCTTAAAAAGATTATTTTAAAATTCCTCTAGGAAATGAAAGTGAAGTATGTCAGGTGGCAGTTGTTCAGTCTCACTACTATGAAGGAACTAAGCAGTATGAATTTTAAACTTGTAAATAAACTTGTTAAATTATGTTAAGATAGAAAATGAACTTGGTAAGGTTAATAGTATTCCTCAAGAGGGAGCAGTTTTCTCACTACTCCAGGTTGTGTGAAATGTTTTATATCACTCTACAACTATTATATCATGAAGATTATGGTGCCTTATGCTCTTCTCCTTTCTCTCATAGTGCATACATTTACTGTTTCTCATCAGATTTTCCTTTTTCTCTTCGTTTGAGGCTATAATACTTGATGCTATTTACAGATCTGATCTGCAGGTATGCTGCAGAATACACAGCATTGCATAACACTGCAATAGATCATATTCAAGCAGCCTAGTAATAATCAGAGCAAGTAGTTCTTAGGAGAAATTATGGAGAAGAGTTCATAATTAGAATGAACATTTTTCTTGTTGCCTCTAGTATCTCTTAGCTAATTATTATGAACAAGAATTGTCAGATGAACCTTAAAGTGACTTGTATCATACAGATACACTGATTCTCTTAGTGAAATAGTTCAGGCTTAGGTTGGATCCTAAATTCAACTTTCTCTACTATTAACATTTACATTTGTCTTTAAATTTGGTGTAATTGCCTCTTAACTTTTCAGAACAGGTATAACAGCAAAATTTCAGGTAGTACCATCCACCTGCAAGCAAGCCATGAAAAAGGAAGGGTTTGTTGAGGGAGCAGGCATATGTGTCACTAATGTTATTCCTCTGTTCTCCCTGCTAACTCTATTATTATAAACCACCAGGGATAGAAATTGACAAGAATTGAAATGCTCAGCAGGATTCCTTGGCCTATTCAATCCCTTGCTGGCTCAAAACAGTGCTGGCAAGAATTGATGTGGAGAGTGACTAGTGCTCATACATTCACTGTCTCACACCATGCTGAATTTCTCACTGATGGGTCAGTTAATCTATATATTTGGAATATGGCTGTGAAATGGATGATTGCTTCTTTTTTTAACCCTTAGCTCCACGAAATGATAGAAGGAGAATGGAGAGTAATCACCTTTTAAACATAACTTGGGTATGCCCCTAAAAAAGAAAATGACTATTTAGTCTCATGTAAAAGATAAGTGGATTTGGAATTTTATTCAGAGTTTGACTTCTCAGAAGAACTATTAATGAAACTTAAACTGAAAAAATACATTTTAATATGTTCCTTTTAAGACTTCTCAATTTGACCTAAATAAATGATTGAGATTTTTTTAAAATTAAATATGCTACAGAGGAAAGAAAAAGAATTTTCTTTCAGTATTTCATTTATCATCTGTTATTTACAAAATATCTAAAGGAATCTTGCAGAAAATTAACTACCAATGCATAATTTTACTAATCTTATTTCAAATATCAGTATATAATTTTATTATATAGTATCACATATCATGTTACATTATTAATATGCAATACAACTAATCAATATATTACAAATACTAATAGTATTAGTTATTAACATTTTCCCAGTTTTCTCTCCTTATAATTTATTGACATGTAATTTAAAAGAAATTACATTTGTAGTTTGGAACAAAATAAAGCAAATTTTCACAACATAGCTGCCTTAAAACTGCTGTTTTTGAAAGCAGAAGAATAGGAAGAAGTAGAATACTTGTGATTAGGAATTTTTAAATGTTTACAATAAGCCATAATTTGTATATCTTGCTGAAGGGCGGCTTGACATATCAGTAATGTGTGCATGACTATCCTGTCAGATGAGTTCTTATTAATTTGTATTAGTAAAAACACCCACAAAAGTGATTGGGTCTGTTTGTACTACCAATAGTAAACTGCCTGATAGGATCGTAACACATGTACCACATGTGCTTCATGCTGGTGGGAAGGAGTTAAGTGAATATTGGAATTCTAGGTGGACTAGGAAAGTATGTATCAGACCTCATCCTTGGATTGTGATTAGATATTGTTAAGGAAAGAATATAAAGTAGTGTTAGAATTTATATCAAGATCTTTTACATAGAGTTTTGAAATTAAATGTTTTAAATAATAGAAGTAATTAATTTTATTAGATATTTTCTAATTTGACCAATGCTAGATTTAATTTTTTTTTTTTAAATTGAGTGTATTGGTACATTTTACATACACATTATGGTCACATTCAACATTAAAAATTTGTACCTGTACATGACATATCTTGATTCTCAATTTTTCCCTTTCTCCATCCACCCTACCACAAACCCCCATATACATAAGCTTTGTTTCCATGGTTTTTTAAAACAATTTTTTCTTTCCCTTTATTTTCCCCTGCCCTCCTTTCCCTTTCCCTTTGAACATTTTCTTGCTATTTCACAGTATGTATCATACATTCTGGGCTTCATGTACACCTTTAGTTTCTCATACTAGAGAAATGATACAGTATTTATACATCTGTGTTCTATTTATTTCACTTATGAGTATTCTTTCAAGGTACATCCACTTCAATATAAATGAATCATTCTTGATGGCTGAGTAATACTTTATTTTATTAAAAAACACATCTTTATCCATTCTCCCATTGATGCATATTTGGGCTGTTTCCAAAATTTAGCTATTATAAATAATTTAAAGACCCAATCCAAAAATGGGCATCTGAAACACACAGAAATTTTTCAGATGAAGAAGTAAAGACAGTGAAGAAAACTCTGAAAAAATTTTCAACATTGCTGGTCATTGGAGAGATACAGATGATAACAGCACTGAGATTCCATCTCACTTCAGAAAGAATGGCTGCTCTCAAGAAATCAACCAACAACAAATGCTGTCAGGGATGTGAGGAAAACACTATTGGTGGGAGTATAGACTGGAACAACCACTATGGAAATCAGTGTGGCTATTCCTCAGAAAGCTAAGAATAGGGCCAGGGATTTAGCTCAGTGGTTCTGGCACCTGTCTTGCAAGCGCAGTTCCTGGGTTCGATCCCCCCAGTAACCACATACAATACTGGGCATGGAGACTCACGCCCAGCAGCAATCAGTACCACGTACCACAATGCTGGGCATGGTGGCTCACACCTGTAATCCCAGCACTTGGGAGGCAGAGACAGGAGGATTGCCGTGATGTGAGTTTGAGGCTGAGCTTGGGGCCAGCCTGAGCTACAAAGCGAGCCCCTGTCTCAAAAAAAAAAAAAAGCTAAAAACAGAGGTTTTACGTGATCCTGCAATTTCCCTGCTAGGTTTATACACAAAAGAATTAAGAGAATCATAACACAATGACATATGTGCATCCATGTTTATAGCAGCTGAGTTTGTACAAAAAATGTAGTAAAAATTTTCCTGTGGAGAATTAAATATGGTACTCTATAATACATAAATTATCTTCTCCAAAGACCTAAACAGTTTTTAGAAATACTGGTTTTCATTAACAGTTGTATTGTTATGATATTTAATGACTTCTGTTTATAAATCTAAACATTAGGTATAATGTGAAGTGTTCTGATTCATTTTAGAGAATAAATGTCAATTCTATATATGATGGTAATTTGATTATTACTACTATTTAAAATTTGTATTCACAATTGTAAGTGATGTATTAATGTGAATTATTGGTAGTTCATCAAAATTCCCTGTGTTTGAAGTTAAGAATATATTAAAACTTTTATTCATCTGAATTATCCTTAGAAAATAGTTGTGCAAGAACTGATGCCGTTTTTACACCTTACCCTGGATTTAAAAGTCATGTAAAAGGTAAGTAACCATGCATCATTGTCACCAACAGAAGCTTATTCTAGATTATTAACAAACTGAACTAGAAATAACCCATTTATATTTTTTAACTCTCTTAATTACTTTTTTTAATGGCTGAGACAAAATACCCAACACCGAAAGTTAAAGGAGGAAAGGTTTATTCTAGCTCACAGTTTGTAGACGTTTCAATCCATAATTGGCTGGCTCCACAGCTGGGTAGTATGACTGAGCGGAGAAACAATTTATGTCTGGCAGAAGGTAGCAGAAGCAGCAAGTAGCATACAACAAGTGCCAACAGCAGGCCTCTTTCTGGCCCCTGTATTTTATCCAGGCTATATCCTTTGAGGGTTGGTAGCACTCACACTGAGGGTGGACTACCTATAATCCTAGCATCATATCCTTGATCCCAGCATCATACACTAGATCAGCCACTTCAGAAAAGCCCCACCTATGACTGTAGGAGGCTTTTGGGGAACATCTACATATAAGGCATAACAAAAATGAAATAACAATGTAGCCTTTCTCATCTGTGGGTTGTAATTAGATATCTATGGAAACAATCTAAAGTACTGTTAGAATTTTTATTTTTAAAAGTAATTTTATTTTGGCTTAAAAATTTCTTACTTTAGTTTCTAGAGTTGTGAATACATATGGACCACAGACTAGACCTGAAGGAATTCAAGGGCCAGGTCATAAATCTAACACCATGCTTCGAGATTGTGGTAATCAGGCTGTGGAAGAACGACTACAAAATATTGAGGCTCACCTGCGATTGCAGTCAGGTAAACATGTTGGGTGGTGCCCCATGGTGAACCTTTGCAATTTGTTAAAAAAAAAAATTATGATTCATATAGTTCACAAAGTTTTTACTAGGAGCTTGTCTTACGTAATTCTGGCTGTCATAAAAATGGATAAAACTTTAGTTACTCTCAAGGAATTTACAGTTTTTGTTGTGTATGCTTTTCCTCTTTCTCACTTTTGCTACTTAATTTCAAACACAGGAGATTGCAATAAAATTAGTAGATTGGAATAGGTTCCAAATAGATGCTTATAGCCTCAGTTTATTGAAGTCACAGATGAAAAGCTAATTTTTTTTCTTAAAACCAATTTGCAAACACACGTGATTACATCTTAGTTGTCATCCACCATGCTAAGTACATTGATAAATGTGGTTCAAGTCCTCAGGGACCTCTCAGTGAGGATGACATAAATAATAAATTAATGCTATCAGAGAACAAATGTGCATCGAACATTACTGCCAGTCATTCTGAAAGTATGCATATGTCACCTTAGTATTTAACATATTCTTTGAGATGTTGCTGCTATTATTGTACAGATAAAGTAATTTCTGAGACTTCCAACAGTGTGCCCAAAGTAGTAAGTGAGAGCTCAAAAAATGATCTTGTATCTATTCAGCTAAAAATTGTTTAATTGTTTTCTATAGGTCTAATATTAACACCAAAGTTAGTACCTAACCGGGCCGGGGAGTTAGCTCAGTGGTTCCGGCGCCTGTCTTGCAAGCGCAAGGGCCCGGGTTCGATTCCCCGGTAACCACATAACAATACTGGGTGTGGAGACCCACACCCAGCAGCAACCAGTACCACATACCACAGTGCC
>PVIR01020713.1:0-30469 GCA_004026965.1 Petromus typicus | reverse complement strand
TTTTTTTTGTACCCATAATTGAACTCTGGACTTTGTCCTTGCCAGGCAGTTGCAGCACCATGGAGCTAAATTCCTAGCTGAAAAGTATACATTTCTGGAGTGCTAAAAAGTCTTCTCTGTCCAATGAAAAAGCTATTTTAATAACAGAGATGCATTCCCCAAAGACCTGTGCACTGTGAGCCCAATTTGTCCTTTCTCCTTTGTATTTTCAAACTTTCTGCCATATAAGCATTGAGCTACACATCTTCCATTGATTTGTGTTGTGAGTGTGAATTGGACATCAACTTATGAAGTAATTGCTAGGATAAAGAGTTAAGTTTTCATTGAAATACCCAAATTATTTCTTCATAGATTTCTTTCCAATAATGGTAATTCATTTCTACTCCTTTCTCTATTCCTTTTTTTCATACTTTTGATTTTTCTCACATAGGTTAGCCAGATAGCCTCAGGTGCACTGTCAAGAAAACCTATTTTTTAAGCACACAGCCTAACTTTATCTAGGGACTTACATGTGGCTCCAGGTCTTGCCAGTACTAAGTACTTAATATGTGCTTAAATGAATGAGCATATGCAACCTGTGATGTGAAACAAAAGAAGTTAATTGGTCCACGAGGGAATTGGACTTGTATTCTTCAGCTTCATTAGCATGTATTAGTTTCTATTTCCAAATAAAATGTAGATTTGAATATCAGTGGTATTGATGTGATATTTCCTACATATCATATTTTAATTTTTATCACAGTCAAAATGTGGAAACATTTTAACACAAAAATTAAGCTCAGAGAAGAGTTTAGTGTGGTTGGCAGGCTGCTGCATCAGATCTGCTCAAAAAGTCTGACAGACCGGGCCCTCTCTTGGCTCTTGAAGTTGTTGATGGGGCTGAGCTGCACATGAGTAGCTAACTTCTGGGGAGGAAGCCAGCCATGGGTAGTGTCACACTGTGCAGTGACACTGTTACCTGAGGGAGATAGAGATAGAGATAGAAATATAGTGAGATCACTTATAGAAAACTGGTGAAAAGCATATGGGTAGATTTATCTGTACTGCCTCATCTTTACCTTATTCAGAGTTTCCCCTTCACCAGTGTAGCACAATGAATAAACGTCTGTGGTCTGGAAGGTTTTTAGCATCTGGATTTACTATAGTTATCTAGGATAAAATCTAAATACAGCCATGTACTTCTTGATGACATTTTGTACAGTGATAGACAACATAAATGGTGATGGTCCCATAAAATTTCAATGGAGAGAAATTCCTAGTGTCCAGTGAAATTACTGTCACAGCATCACAATATTGGAGCATAATCATTACTTGTGTTTGTGGTCATACCTGTATAAACAAAGCATCGTGTTGCTAATCTCCTGAATGTGTAGCACATACAGTTATGTACAGCTCACATTACTTATTCTTTTTTTTGCACTGAGAGTATTACTTTTTTTTTTTTTTGCCTAAGTGTGAAGGCTTTTGTGGAGTTTTTTGTTTTGGGTACTGGGGATCAAACTTGGAAGCTTTCATTTGCAAAGTAGGTGCCAGACCACTGAGCTAAATCCTCAGCCTTAGTTTTTTGCAATTTTAGTGATCAGAACTGACAATAGAAGCTACTTAAAATAATGATTTTAAGAATTGTAATGTATTCCCTAGTGTGTAAAATTATCATATCTGTCAATGTTTATAGAAAAACAGCCAATAAAATTGATGACTTATTATACTCACATTGGGCATTTATACTGTGAAAAGTAACATGGCTTATTTCATTTTATGCTCAAAAAATGCCTCAGAAACACTATCTCAGGAAAAGACAGTGTTATGCTCCATTGCCAGTGGGAGAATGGCGTTTAATGAAATTGAGCTTCACTCAAGTTTCTAGAGGGTAGAACTGAGCTTTGTATTGAAGCAGTTTAAGTTGTTGTCCCCAAGCCAGGAAGAAGGCAGAATGTTGAGCCCTTACCTCCCTTTGAAAAATTAAAGTGGAGAATTGTAGTAGTGGAAATAAGGGAAAG
This sequence comes from Petromus typicus, assembly GCA_004026965.1. Taxonomy (NCBI): domain Eukaryota; kingdom Metazoa; phylum Chordata; class Mammalia; order Rodentia; family Petromuridae; genus Petromus; species Petromus typicus. Next base: position 28,469 of record PVIR01020713.1, on the reverse strand, counting down.
GGACTCACAGACTTATGGAATTGAACATCTAGTGCTACAATCCAATTGGGAAATGATTCATCTTCAGTGGTATTTGTCCCACAGTAATAGTCTGTCCTTCCTCCTTGTCCTCACTCCAAATGCACAGGTAGAACACAGTCAGCAGATATAACACCTATAATATGAATTACTGACTTTATTTTTAAGTTCAAATTGAACCTGACCTTTTATGTCAAATAAAAATATGATACCCAGATAAATTTAAATTCTAGAAGAAACAACAAGTATTATTTTAGTTTAACTATACTCCAAGAATTGCATGGGACATACTTACAAGTAAAAATTATTTCTTACCCTGTGGTTCACATTTAACTGTGAATCCTGAATTTCCACTTGTTAGACCTGGAAACTATTGTGAAATAGGATTCCTAAAATAGGACAAGAACAAAGACTCAGAATGAAACAAACTACAAAACAAGGCCAGGTAACCTAATAAAAACTAATTGATACAGTGAAACAACCTAAAAATAATGGCTGCAGAGGAACAATGAAAAAATGAAGCCCAGGATATATACTTCAGCAAGCCTGAGATATATTAACCTGACAATATAACATACACAAATATTTCAGCTGTTTGAGAGAAGGAAGATGAGAAGCCACTAAGATGCTAAATTGATGCTAAAAATTCATATCTTGTACTTTGAAAATACTTAAAATGTTTTAGGCAAAAAAAGTGTATTAGGAAAGGAGCTGAGAGAGTAGCCAATAAGATTTTTTTAGGGCGTGACCTGTGGTGTATTTTTTTTTTTTTTGAGACATGGTCTCACTTTGTAGTTCAGGCTGGCCCTGAGCTCAGCCTCAAACTCACATCACAGCAATCCTCCTGCCTCTTGCCTCCCGAGTGCTGGGATTACAAGCATGAGCCACCACATCCGGCACTGTGGTATGTGGTACTGATTGCTGCCAATATTGTATGTGGTTTACTGGGGATTGAACCGGGCCCTTGCACTTGCAAGACAGGAGCTGGAACCACTGAGCTAAATCCTCGGCCTTACCCATGGTGTATTTATAATGATTATTCTCTAATCATTTTTGATATGAAAATGAATTTAATTTGGAACAACTCATATTTTCTTTGTTAATGCTTACTTGTATTTATATTAAAATAAAATTAAAAAAAACAAAGGGTTGGAAGAAATACAAATATAAAGTTTTAAAAAGGTCTAATTTTCGATATATTGTTTTTCATTTCAGCCTTAGTGAGATTCTTTAGAAAATTATATTTTTTGTAGTGAAGAGTCGATTGAAGTTAATGTCTTTATTTTTGTTTTTTAAAAATATGTTTTTGATACATTTTATGCATACATTATGATCACATTCAACATTGAGAATTTGTACTTGTACATGACACATCTTGATTCTCATTTTTCCCATTCCCCTGCTCTCCCTTCCATTCTAGTCCCTATATATATATATATATAAGCTTTGTTTCTTTTTTTAAAACTATCAAATTTTTTTTCTTTCCCTTCTTTACTTTCCCCTACCTGCCCTTTACCTTTTTTCCTGTTTTATATTGCCTATCATACATTTAGGCATTCATTTATACCTTTTATTTCTCTTACCAGAGAAAATATACAATATTTATGCATCTATGTACTATTTATTTCACTTACGAGTAAGTCCTCAAGGTACATCCATTTGAGTAATGACTCGAATTTATTATTGCTTATGGCTGAGTAATATTGTGTTTTACATAGAAAAATGAATCTCCTTTATCCAGTTTTTCGTTGATGGGCATTTGGGCTGTTTCCAAGATTTGGCTATTACAAATTAAGCTGTTATAAACACAGGTGCACTTATGTCACCATGGCATGATCTTTTAATTCTTTCATGTATATACCTAGCAGGGGAATAGCAGGGTCAAATGGGACCTTGAGTCTTAGTTTTTTAAGGAATCTCTATATTATCTCTACAGTGGTATCACTAGCTTTCATTTTATTTTTAATTAATAAAGTAAAAACAGTGTGTTCAAAATGTATTCAGCATATAAAAATTTTTATTCTGATCTGGTTTAATAAAAATATTTATTGCATCTGTCTCCTATCCATCTATTTGCCAATTTACCTACCCAGTTTTCCATGTATATTTCCATATTTTTCTCCCTGTTTACCACAAGACAATAAAATGTAGTACATCTAATGTCTTTTTTTTTTTTTAATTATCTTTATTGGTACATTAAATATACACATCATGATTGCACTCCATAATGGGGATTTGTACCAGTATAAGACACAACTTAATTCTCATTTTTTTCCCATAGCCCCACCCACCCTACCACCCCCCCATATATATAAAATTTGTTTCCTTACTTTTTTGTTACAATCTCAACAACATCTAATGTCTTACGATAATTTTTTAATAGCTGTTTCGGATTAATTTTTAAGTGTGTGGCTTTGTGTTTTCTGGATTGGTTTTTTTATAACCAGTATAAATAATGTTCATAGAAATCAGTGGAATAAAAAGATGAAATTCAAATTGATAAGATGTTAAGAGAATAAATCTGTGTTTTAGCCATTATTTTCTTTTAGGTCATGATCTAAATTTTTTTTTTTTTAAGGTTTTTTTGAGACAGGGTCTCACTTTGTTGTTCAGGCTGGCCCTGAGCTCAGCTTCCAACTCACATCACAGAAATCCTCCTGCCTCTGCCTCCCGAGTGCTGGGATTACAGGCGTGAGCCACCACGCTGGCACTGTGGTATGTGGTACTGGTTGCTGCTGGGGTGAGTCTCCACGCCCAGTATTGTATGTGGTTACCGGGGATCGAACCCAGGTCCTTGTTTTTGCGAGACAGGCGCCGGAACCACTGAGCTAACTCCCCGGCCCATGATCTAAATATTTTTTAAAAATCAAGCATTTATAATATCCAGTATCATTTATTATTTATTTGCATCACAGGGGATTGAATATCCAGTATTATTTAGAAATGAGAAGAAAATCAGTAAAAAGTGGAAATTAGTTTTCATTTTTTTATCTGTCATAAGGAAAAAGACAATGATACACATAATGGGAATAAAGGTAAAATGGCAAGGAAGGAATAAAAAAAGATGAGGGATTAACAGAAACTTCAAAATGCTCTAAGATAAATTTTAGACATTTTGTAGAAAGGCAGATGTGTGTTGTAAACTTATTTAATGGAGTAATCCTCACTAGCTTGTATGGAGCCTAGTGTTGTCTCAGGGAGGACTGATCAGTTTCCACCTTCTCCTCCTCTGCTTATGGAATTTACTTGCTGATTAAAGAGAAGCAGGGACAGGCAGCACTTTTCCACATCTGGTGAATGTCTACTCAGAGTAAGAGCAAATAGACTTTCACTGAGGGAAAGATATGGAGGATTGATAGCCTGTTAGCTATTGATAGCCAGTCAGACACTCTTCTCTATTATTGGGATATTTCTTTTAGCTACCTTTCTCAAATCTTGAATAAGATTAGCTACTTTTATCTTATCTTCTGCTTATTCCATGGTATAATGTGGATCCTAAATTTCCTCCAGTGGGACATGTTCCAAAGGCTTCACTCTCATCCCATAAGGAGGTAGAGTCTTCAAGGGATGAGGCCTTGTGGGAGGAAATTGAATATTACAGTGCATCCTTGAAAGAACCCTAGTCTCTTGTTTTGCTCCTTAGTTACGAGGTGAGCAGCTTTCTTCTACCGTATGCCTCCCACCATGATATGCTCCTTGCCATTGACCCAAAAACAATGGGCTCAACTTGCCATGGACTGAAACCTTTAAACCATAGACCTCCAAACTGTGATCTAAAATAAATTCTTCCTCCTTTTAAACATTTCCAGCTGGGCTGAGGATTTAGCTCAGTGGTTCCTATGCTATCTCATAATACAAGGTCCTGAGTTCAGTCTCTGGTAACAAAAACACACAAAAAACTCTTCCAAGTGCATTATCTCAGGGAGATTTTATTTTTATACATATCTATATCTACATCCATCTAATCATTATCATCTATACATCTTTGTTTTGTTTTGTTTTTGAGGCAGAGTCTCACTACGTAGTTCAGGCTGGCTTTAAACTTGGGGCAATTCTTTTGCTTCCACCTCCCAAGTGCTTGCATTATGGGTGCATGCCACCATGACCAGATCTCTAACACACTCCAGAAAGGAATTGAGTACAAAATGATTCCAAGATAGATAGATCACATGATGACAATATCTTTTATTTCTTTTTCTTTGTTCTTTATTTTTTTACTGATGAGCTAAATCAAGAACACTTACATATATTTTTTCTAATGATAATCATACCGTAGCAACCAAAATAACAAAAGGCATGTATAACTCTGTGTGGTTAAGAAACATACAGTGAATGCTGCCACATGCTATCCAAAAGAAAGACAGGGATATTCAGTACAAGAAGCAGCCGTCAGATCTTAATACAGTGACTGAGAACTCCTTAAGTGAAGTCACAGTAGGAGATGAAACTTGAGTATATGGTTATGAGCCAGAGAGGAAGGTTCATAGTTTTCAGTGAAAATCAGCCAATTTTCCTGTGAAAAAGGCATCAGTCAAGATTCAACAGCCAGGTGATGTTGATTGTGGTGTTTGACCTCGGTAGAATTGGGAGATCTAAATTTGCCCTCAGGACCACTGCATGAACTGTGAATATTACAAAGGTTTTTCTAGTGTTGAAGGTTTGATGAGTGTAAGAAACTGGCCTGAGAAATGAGCACACTGTTTCATACGCAATTGTGTTGACAACTCTCTCTGTGTCATACACTGATTTTTCTGTCAAGTAACTGTATTCTCATCTACCTTCCTTACCAGATCTGACACTGTGTGATTCTGGCTCTTTTTAAAGTCAAAAATGACTATGAAAGGTAATTATTCTTAATCTCTTCTGCACATTGAGGCAGTCTCAACAACACCACTAAGAACACACAGAAGAAGATTTCAGAACTGCTTCAGAAAGTGGCAAGAACAAAGAGAAATGTTCAGGAGGAGGAGGAGGGATACTTTGAGAGAGATAAATGGTGATATTTCTTTTACTGTCATAAATCAAAAAAAATTAAACATTTACTGTAGGTTTCTCAGGCTCCCACATACTATAGAATACTTTAAAATCTTAAATATAACTATTATTATTGCAGGATAAATATTTATTACTCATTCAGTAATTTTTAAAGCTATTTGTTATCCAAATGAAATAGAAAAAGATTTTTTTTTTTTTAGGTTTTTTGAGACAGGGCCTCACTTTGTGGTTCAGGCTGGCCATGAACTCAGCCTCAAACTCATCACAGCAATCCTCCTGCCTCTGCCTCCCGAGTGCTGGGATTACAGGTGTGAGCCACCACGCCCGGCACTGTAGTATGTGGTACTGGTTGCTGCTGGGCGTGAGTCTCCACACCCAGTATAGGTATGTGGTTACCGGGGATCGAACCCGGGTCCTTGCGCTTGCAAGACACGCGCGGAACCACTGAGCTAAATTCCCGGCCCCCAAGATTTTTTTCTTTTTAACAATGTCAAAGGAAGGAATTCATAGAAAGATAGGCCTGGATTTCAGCTCTAATTAACTGTAAGACTTGGGTAGGTTATATAACCTCTCTTCACCTCCTCTTCCTTACTTATTAAAATGGATATAAAAAATATTACCTATGGGACTTGTGGAATCATTACACAATGACATATACTATATATGCTATATATTTGGGTATTACACATTATACAATGTGAAAATTTTCATATATATTATTTACACATTTGACATGTATTAAGGATTTATTGTCTAGGACAAAAGACAATAAACAACAAAATCTAATATTTAAAGTTAGTTTAGTATGTTCCCAGTGTTTCAAGCTGTATGGGTAATAATCCATGTATTCAATAGGATAATCTTAAGATATATGGGCTAGGGCTATACTTACATTATAGATAAAGCCAAATCAAATATGGTAACTAATTTAGTAGAAGTCATACATCTCAGTAGTGGAGGCTCAATCTGAACTCAGCCACTAGTGTGAATATGCTTTCCTATGAAGCTGAAATATGGCGGTTCGGATGGCTAGAGGACTCGTGAGCTTTTTCTTTTTCATTCTGTATTCTTCTGAAGTGATACCAACGAAATGTTCACTGCCTCATGTAATGGAAGCCTGTACCATGGCAATGGTTTTTGCAATAATATGTATTGTATATGGCAACCCACAAGGAGATAGGAGGCATGTTCAAATCTGATTTCTATCTCCTGGAATTTAATGCTCCTGGGTAAAGGGGAAGAGATGGTTGAGGGTTGTAATTGGGAGTCCTGGAGGACAATCTGCTATGACTGTGCTGGACCTTGTGGAACTTGTGAGTCATTACGAGTTTTCCCTCTTTGTACTGTAGTCTGTCCTGCAGCTGTTAGCAGCTTCTCTGCTTCTCATCTGCGTTCACATTGTCCTGTGCTTGTTTTCAGGTTAAGCTTGTTCTCCCAGGCCCTCACGGTTGTTTTAATTTAGGTCCTAGGGTTCTGTACCTGCATTCTGAAAAACAGTTTGCAGAACAGTTTTTAGATATAGAAATTGCCATTTTATAGCCCAATTTAAAACTAGTTTCTTATTTCTTCACGTTTAACATTGCATTATTGAGAAATGATAAAATTCATTACAAACACACAACATTAACTTTCCCCTTTGTGTGTTTCTTAAGATGGAGGCATGCAGATGGATGTCCAGAATTGAGCTGCACTGGACAGTGTGTGTGTGTGTGTGTGTGTGTGTGTGTGTGTGTGTGTGTGTGCACCTAACAGCAGATAGCATTGTTTACCATGAATAGTTTTCTAATAGTTAGAGAATATTTACTACTCATTCTAGATTTGAGAGTAAGAGAAGAAAAAAATCAAAACAAAACAATATCAGGTTAATATTATGTTAAGAGAAGAAATTTAGTAGAGATGTTAAATTTTCATTAACATCTGTGTTGAAAGTGAAAGTTCTCTGCCCTGCAAAATAATAAACTTGCTATTCCCTGAGATAGAAGTAAAGTTTGGTGAAAAATACATGCAGGTAAGAATAAAAGGTAATTGATATGTGAGAGTTTATTTATGCTACCTCGTACTATATTGATGTAACAGTACTTAAATTAATCTTCTAAAAGTGAAGGGAGAAGTATTTGAGTCCTGAGAACTGTAGCAGTGTATTTTAGAATTTAATGAGTTCCACATTTAACTAAACTGTTAGACTTATAAGTCACAGAAAGAGACTAATAATTTAGTAACTTTACCAAATGTATTTCTGGAATCAAATCTAATCTATCATATTGGATTTAATTCCCAGTAATGACATTGTCTGAATCAATCTACTCCTTGAGCTTCATTGTCAGTGTAGTTGTTTTCTTAGGGTGCGTGGATGCAGGGAGTCAGCTCTCATTCTCTTAAAAGTATGCCAGAAGGTGGACTGTGAGTGGGGAGGAAAAGATTTGGTTTGATTTTTTACCTCTTTCTCTATGACAAGTGAAATTTCATGATCATATGTGCCTTATCTTTATAGGTTGCTACCCTTAAAGAGATATGTCACCTCCCAGTAAGAAGTGATGAGTCGATAGAAATTGCCCAGAGCACCAGTTTCCTCTTATTCCCAGAGGGAAAAGTAATTCTGAGTCAGACATTGTACCGTTTTCCAGAGCTGGTGCAGCATGTAGGCCAGGAGTTTAATATCAATTTGTCTGTGCAGTGCTCAGTAAAGTTTAACATTAGAAAATGTGACGTTACGTTAGCAAGTTTCCTTATAAAAGTAGACCTAGAGAAAGCATTTACATTTCTTTTGGGTTTCCACTTGAGCACCAAAATGCTGCTTTTCTGGCAGGCACGTCCATGAATTCTTCATCTTGTTCTTTGACACTATCTTGGATTAAAATAAACCTTTTTGAAAAAGTTTTGTAAACTGAATGGGAAACTACACAATGTAAGGAGGTGCCAGACGCAAAGATCAGCAAGACTATAAAAGGACAAACAGCCCGATGTACCAATGTTTCTTCTCTGGTTGGGAATTTTGCACAAAACTTGAAAGCTGAAAATGAGAAAAGACTGTAAAGGCAAAAAACAAAAAAAACCCCAAACCTAGACCAAATCCACTTGCAGTCTGTATGATACAAAGTTAATGTTTTATTTTCCACAGTCCCCTTCCTACAGACCCCTGACCTGTGCTGTTACCTGCAGTTCTTAAGCCAATGACTCTAGTACTCCATCACTTTGGAGAAGACTCTGTCTTCAGGTGTCTGGAAAAATGTATTGACAGAAATTTTTTAACAGATGAGAGTACAGAATGAAAACACTTTAAGACTTTTGTTAGGTACTCATCTCTGTTTATTTTCTCCAAAGCAGTAATGCCCTAGGAGGTACATTCACAGATGATTATTTGGTGTATTCTCAAAAGGTCTTGATGTGAAATTCATTTAAGCTTATGCAGGATGTAATTTGTATAACTCAGACTAGATTTTTTTGGAACATGTGATGAGGATTTAAAATGGATTTTTCTTCTTCTCTTCTTCTTTTTTCCTCCTTCTCCGCCTCCTCCTCCTTCTTCCTTCTTCTTTCTTCTTCTTTTGCAGTACTGGGACTTAGGTCCTTGTACTTCCAAGGTAGGCATGGTACCACTTAAGCTAAATCCCTTGCTTAAAATGATTGTTTTAATTAAAAATGTATATATTTCAAAAGTGAAGTAGTCTTTTTACAAAATTATAAATATTATGTGAAAAAAAACTGGGAAAATTGTAGCTCATACTATTTTTTTTTTTAGACAGGGTCTCACTTTGTAGTTCAGGCTGGCCCTGAGCTCAGCCTCCAACTCACATCACAGCAATCCTCCTGCCTCTGCCTCCCGAGTGCTGGGATTACAGGCGTGAGCCACCACGCCTGGCACTGTGGTATGTGGTACTGATTGCTGCTGGGTGTGAGTATCCACAACCAGTATTGTTATGTGGTTACCTGGGAATCGAACCAGGGTCCTTGCGCTTGCAAGACAGGCACCGGAACCACTGAGCTAAATCCCTGGTCCCCCTTAGCTCATACTATTAAGGAGCAAAAGCAGATAGATTTTGGGTTTTTTTTTTTTTTTTGGTATAGTTTGCTTCATTTTAAGGAAGTAGGATATCTAGTCCTTTCTGGGGAAATTATTTGTTATCAAAGTAACCTCTTTATTCACTAGTCATTGATTTAGTGTTCTGGAAGTGACCCGGTTCTGGCCACTGAAATCTAAAGAGAAATCTGCTGAAAGTGGATGGTCTGGGAAAGCTTTGATTTCCTTAATCACGTGGTCTATGTCACCTCCTCACTAATGCCCTTCTTGCAATGCTTGGCAACATTTTAATTACTGCAGCTGTGGTGGCCGTATTTTGACTAGAAGACAAGTGTGAGAATAGACAGAATGATCTAAGGAGAATGAACTAAATAAACTAAGTGCTGGTGGTCTTGACAGCCTTACTGAGTAGTTAACCGCACAAGTAATAACTTATTCCTGGACCTCTGATATATAGAAAAAAAAAAAAAACAAACTTTCTACATGATTAAGTAAATGTTAGTTTACAGTCTTTTTTATTTTTTTATTTTTTTATTTTTTGAGATAGTGTCTCACTTTGTAGTTCAGGCTGGCCCTGAGCTCAGCCTCAAACTTACATCACAGCAGTCCTCCTGCCTCTGCCTCCCGAGTGTTGGGATTACAGGCGTGAGCCACCACGCCCGGCACTTTTGGTATGTAGTGCTGATTGCTGCTGGGCGTGAGTCTCCACGCCCAGTATTGTATGTGGGTATGGGGGAAACGAACCAGGCCCTTGTGCTTGCAAGACAGGTGCCAGAACCACTGAGGTAACTCCCCAGCCCTACAGTCTTTATTTTTTGAGGCTGAGAACATCTCTTACACAAAAAGCTGCTAGCAAGTCTGCTACATTTTTATTTTTAATTAATATGTAGAAATGATCTTTTTTGTTGTATCATGTAAGAATTTAAAAAACCATGCAGCCACCAACAGAATATGAATTTTGAGGGCTGGGGATTTAGCTCAGTGGTTCCGGCACCTGCCTTGCTAGTGCAAAGGCCTACGTCAGATCCCTGGTAACCATGTACAACAATGCTTGGCGTAGTAGCTCATGCCTGTAATCCCAGCATTCAGGAGGCAGAAGCAGGGGGACTGCTAAATTCTAGGCTGAGTGTAGCACCAGCTAGAACTACAAAGTGAGACCTTGTCTCAAAAACTAAAAAAAAAAGGAATTTTGAAAGCCCCAAAATATTCTTCCTGCCATCTGTGCAGATTCCACCTTCCCCTTGCTTCTAAAGTTTGGCACCCACTTGGTCCGGGGATTTAGCTCAGTGGTTCCGGTGCCTATCTTGCAAGCGCAAGGGCCCGGGTTCGATTCCCCGGTAACCACATAACAATACTGGGTGTGGAGACTCACACCCAGCAGCAACCAGTACCACATACCACAGTGCCGGGCGTGGTGGCTCACGCCTGTAATCCCAGCACTTGGGAGGCAGAGGCAGGAGGATTGCTGTGATGTGAGTTGGAGGCTGAGCTCAGGGCCAGCCTGAACTACAAAGCGAGAAGTTGTCTCAAAAAACCTAAAAATAAAAAAAAAATAAAAAAAATAAAGTTTGGCACCCACTTATCTGTTCTTTGGGGAATCTCCACACTGACCTCTATAGCGGGTGCAGCAGTCTATAATCCCAGCAACAATGGAGGAGGAGGGTTCCTTCCTGTCCACAGTCCTACCAGCATCTTTGCTATTTTTACTTCTGTATCTGAAAAATGTCTGTTCATTTCAGATGCTCACTTTTAATTGGGTCTTTGAATTTGAGGGGCTGAATTTTTCAAGTTCTTTATATATTCTAGATAGTTGTCCTTTTTGTGAGGAACAGCTGGTAAATTTTTTTTTTCTCAAATCATAGATTGTCTTCTTGCTTTGTTCATGGTTTTCTCTTGCTGTGTATTAGCTTTCTCTCTATATATTTATTGTGAGTGGTAGTGGTACATACACATCATGATCACACTCAACAATGACAATTTGTACCAGTATATGACATGACTTGATTCTCATTTTTTCCCATTCCCCTGCCCCCACCCTATAGCCCTCACCCGCTATAGACATGTTTTGGTTCCATTTTTTAATTACCATCACAGTTATTTGTTTCCCCTCATTACTTACCCTACTCCATTTCCCTTTGCATAGTATCTATTATACAATATCTAACATACATTTTAGAACTCATTTACATTTGCATTACATTACTCATTTACATTTCATATCAGAGAAAAGATACGGTATTAAACATTTGTGACCTATTTATTTCACTTATGAAAGGTAGATCCTGAAGATAGGTCCATTTGAGTATGAATGACTCAAACTTTTCACTTTTTATGGCAGAGTAATACACCATTAAGTTGTAAGAATTTATTTTAAATAACCTGCAATTGATTTAAATAGAAGATACTTAAAGAAAGATGTGGGGAAGGGACTAAACGAACACACTAAACTCAATACTTCTAGAATTAGTGACTATCGAAATATGCTTTCACATTAAAATTTTGCTCTATGTTTTTTCTCATTTTTTACATAATTATAAAATTTTAAAAGTCCTAAAACCTTGATTATTTTTCCCCTTTTGGGCCAACTACTCATTTTCCTCTAAATTTACTGACCTGTGGAACTTTTCATACAATAAAATCTTTCCAGTAAAAGATAGGCATTTGGAAAGAAAAAGATGGATTATTTGAGGGTACAGAGGATGCTCCAAGAAAAGAATTGTGGGAAAATTGTTTCAGTCACTGATTGCTTTATGGTCCTAGAGAGTCTGGAGTGGCTGTTCTACTTTGCTTTGGCACCATAAGGGCTGAGTGTTCTGGTTGTTCCACATCTAAAGCATCTTATTAGAATTTAAAAATTTAAATCATTTTAATGTAGAATAACCACGGTAAGGGCCAGGATTTAGCTTAGTGACACTGTGCCTGGCTCCCAAGCACAAAATTCTGAGTTTGATTCCTAGTATTGAAAAAAAAATAAAGAACCACTATATGTCTTTTCGTTTTAGTGAGTAGTGAGTTCAGGGCCAGTCTGAACTACAAAGGAAGACCCTGGCCCCCAAAATAAACCAACAACTATTGTATTTAGGGTATCTTTAATTATTTTTCACTTACTTAATTTTTAAAGTTTTCATTATTGAAGTGTTTTAGATTTATACCTAATAATTTCATATATTTGGAAGGATTGTAAATGTTAGTTTTGAAAGTTTGGGGAAAAAAAAACAAAAAAAGAAAAGGGTCCAGGATTTAGCTCAGTGGTTCTGGTGTCTGCCTGGCAAGTATAAGGTCCTGACTTCAATCCTCACTACCACATACCACTGTGCCAAGTGTGGAGGCTCATGTGTGTCATCCCAGCACTTAGGAGGCAGAGGCATTTAGAGGATTTAGAGGATTGCTGTGAGTTTGATGCTCGCCTGGGCTCCATAGTGAGTTCAGAGCCAGCCTGAACTACAAAGTGAGACCTTGGTCACAAGAAAAAAAAAAAAAAAAAAAAAAAAAAAAGTTTGGTTTTCAGGTGTTCCAGTTCTCAATTGTTATTTATAAACATATTTTGACATATGTCTTCTATATCTTGCGACATGTAATTCACTATTTATTTATCTTTCACTATAAGTTTTAAAATTGTTTTTTAGGGCTTTGTATATAATCGTATTACCTACTATTATGAGATTTTTTTGTCTTTGTTTCTAACCTGTGGGTTTCTAATTTATATTTCTTGCCTTATTATACTTGTGTCATATTTCCTCTGTACCCTCAAAATATGTGAAGTTGAGTACCTGTAACACGTGTGGACCTGCTTGCCTTGTTCCCAATGTTGGGGAGTAATTCAGCTTTTATGTAAAATATCACATATAGGTTGCTTTGTAGATTCTTTCAGTTAGATTGCAGGAGTTCCCTTCTGAATTAACTGAGGGTTTTATTATGCAGTTTTTTGAATCCTGTCAATGCTTTTCTTGCAGTGACTTACTGTGTGGTTTTCTTAGCTGTTAATCTGGTAGATTACATTGACTGATTTCAAAGTTAAACTAGTGTTGCAATCTAGGGACAATTTCCCAATTCATTTTGTTTCATGATTCCTTTTATATCTTTTTTAAAAAATTGATTTTATTGGTACATTTTATATACACATTGTGATCACAATCGACCTTGAGAATTTGTACCAGTACATGACATGACTTAATTCTCATTTTTCCCCATTCCCTCGCCCCTAATTTCCCCACCCCATATATATATAAGCTTTGTTTCCTTTTTTATCACCAAATTTTTTCTTTCCCTGTTTTACTTGTTCCTTTTATATATTGATAGATTGCTAGGTTTAATTTATGAATGTTTTGCTGATGATTTTTATTTCTTTATTTCTGAAGTATTGACATGTAGTGGTAAATTATTCTGTCTTTGCAATATTTTAATGTCAGTTTAATACTTGCTGTGTAAATTGAGCTGTCAGGTGTTTTCTACTCTATTGTCCTGAAGATATTTTATTAAACTGATATTTCTTTCTTAAATGTTGCATAAAAGTCACCAGTAAAACTAACTAGGTTTCTTTTTTGGAAAGTTTTAAGTAGGGATTCAGTATATTTAACATGTATAAAACAGTTGAGAGTATTTTTGAGTCTGAAGAGAAACCAGAGTACTGAGAGTATGATTTTTGTTGAATTGTGGTAGCTTGTATTTTCCAAAGAATTAATTTTATCTTAATGTGTTGAATTTATGCACACACAATTGTTCATTGTATTCTCTTATCACAATTTTAATTGCACGTGCTTTGTTGTGATAATTCTCTTTTCATTCCCAATACTGGCAGTTTATATTTTTTCCTTATGACAGTCTGTTAGAAATATATCAGTTTTATTAACTTTTTCAAAATATCAATTTTTGGCATCATGTATTTTTTCATTTTTTCTATTACAATAATTTCTTTTATTTTTTATTTTTTATTTTATTTTATTATTTTTTATTTTTTTAATTTTTTTAGGTTTTTTGAGACAGGGTCTCACTTTTGTGGTTCAGGCTGGCCCTGAGCTCAGCCTCAAACTCACATCATAGCAATCCTCCTGCCTCTGCCTCCCAAGTGCTGGGATTACAGGCGTGAGCCACCACGCCCGGCACTGTGGTATGTGGTACTGATTGCTGCTGGGCATGAGTCTCCACACCCAGTATTGTTATGTGGTTACCGGGGAATCGAACCCGGGCCCTTGCGCTTGCAAGACAGGCACCAGAACCACTGAGCTAACTCCCCGGCCCAATTTCTTTTATTTTTATTATTTACTTTTTTCTGCTTTCCTTTGTTTATATTATGCTGTGTTATTGTCCTAGTGACTGAACTCAGGACCTTATGCTTGCCAGACAAGCATGGCACAATACTGGCTTTTCTTTGGTTTTATATTACTCTTTATGGTGGATGCTTAGGTTTATTGATTTGAGTTTTCTATCTGTAGCCCTACCACCATGAACATGCTCAATATCATCTAATTTGGGTTTTTCTTTTTTACTATTGGCATTTAGCACTGTAACATTTACTTTAATGACTGCCTTATCTGAATTTGATAAATTCTGGTAATATGTCACTTCCATTTAATTAAGCTCATTTATAATTTCCCTTGAGGCATTTATTTGAATCATGAATTATTTTAAACTGAGTTGGTTTTGTTCTCAAGCGTTAAAGATTTTACCTAATTTTTTCTATTAGTGGTTTTGTTTTTAATTCCAGTATGAACAGAGCTATTTCAACACTTATTCTATATATTAATATGGAATATCATTCTAGACTAGCATTATTTCATGTGTACTTGGAAAGAATGTGCCCTGTAGCTTTTATAGAAGGTGTGCTGTATAAATGTCAAAGATATCCTATGAGTTGATCAGATTAATCAGTTTTATAACTTCACTGACTTTTTACTGCATATCTTGATTGCTGAGAAGATAATGTTGAGATGTCCCACTAAACTGGTAAGCTTCTGTTTATTCACTTCTATATTTTTTTAGATTTTGCTTCATGTGGTTGAAGCTTTGGTTAGAAGACTGTGAAAACAGGATTGTAAGTCTTAATGAACTGCTGTGTGATACCACTTTTTATCCTCCTATTACTTGTCTTTTTTTCCTGAAGTGTACTGTGCCTGATTTTAACATAACTACTCCAGCATTCTAGTGGTGAGTTTTTGCCTGGCATATGTATTTCCTAAAGCTGTTACTTTTAACTTACCTGCATTATTTAGATTTGAATTGAGTTTCTAAAAGATAGAATAAACTTGGAACACTTTGACTCAAGTACATATTGATGAGCACTGACTTTTAATTTGTGTGTTTATTTGATTTATATTTAATGCAGTTATTGATGTTTTTAGAATTAAGGTTACTGTTTCATCATTTGTTTCCTGACAGTTCTTTGCATTTTTTGTTATTTGGTCCCCTTATTGCTTTCTTTAGTTATTTGAACATATTTTGGCATTTCATTTATTGCATATTTCTATATTTTTTGGGTGCTTCTTAAAATGGGTTCTAGTGTTTACAGATACATATTTGTTTATATTAGTTATGAGAAATAAAAATTTTACCACCTTAAATATGATATAGAAATTATATCATCATGTAACTATGTTAACATTCTTCTTCATGATATAATTGTCTTACATATTATATCTACATTTTCCCATCAGAAAATGCAGTTTTTCTTTCTTTCTTTTTCTTTTTTGAGACAGGATTTCGTTATGTAGTTCTGGCTGAACTTGAACTTACTATGTAGCTCAGGCTGCTCTCAAACTCATAGATGTTCATTTTGCCTCAGCCTCGTTAGTGCTGGAACTACAGATGTGCACCACCATGCCCAGCATACTTTTTCTTTAAATCATCAGACATACATTAAAGGAATCAAGTGGCCCTAACCAGAGTTCTTGAACAGCTGGTCCAGCATCAAACCCAAGACTGATGGATACAGTCAGTGTTATAGCTGGCACTAGAAAATACTATATTTAATAACAGTGACAATGACTGGCATGTACCACTTAACGGGACTATGGTAAATGCTTTTCTTGCTTTACATTATTTTTACACATTACCAGTGAGTAATTGAATACTGTTATTTGAGAGAACATAAACTGATCTCACAGCTTTAGAACTGTGTGTTACCAGAACTCAAACTCAAACTGACTTCACATTTATTCTCTTAGTTATTCAGTACTGACCCACCTCCCTTGGAACTTAGGTAACCCAAAAGAAGATGAAAGCTGCATATTACAAAATAGAAGATGAAGAAGCTAAAGAGTATACTTCTGGCAATTAAATATCTTGGGTTAATGAGGTATTTTCATATTATGGAGTAACTTAAAATATTGGTATTTTCTTGTAGAAGTGATTACAAAAATTGCCATTACCTTTCTATGTAGATAGAAAGTTAGTGTTTCTTGTCTTTCCTAACTTTTTCAGAGTACTTATGCTGATGTATTTTGGTGACATTATCAGGCAGTATGTTACCTGGTTTCTGTTGCTTCACTAAGTGAGCCCTGAGAATAACCTGATATGATCTAGTGTGCTCTAACACAGTTTGACTCTGAAAGGGTTTTTGAAGATTCTGGTGACTCAAAGGGTTGTGCAGCCAGCCATTCAGGCTTATTCAGTCATTGGTCTCCTCAGCAAAATATGACATCACCCTTTAAAAATCTACCCTCTCCAGTAAGCCATTAGAAGGGAATGCTTGTATATTGGCACAATTTTCATCTTTTGTCTCTCACCCTGCTGCTGATTCCATCTTCTCCCCTACTCTCAAATACTGTTATAATAACTACACTGTAAACTGTATCAGATCACCTGGGCTCAAATCTCATACTAGTCATCTGCTAATGGGATGAACTTGGGCAAAGTATTCATCTCACTGAACCTTAGTTCTCTCTTCTGTAAAATGGATATAATGAGAATATGACCCTTTTCATAGTTTTGAGGATTAAATGATATATTCAATGTAAAACATTTAGGAAGTGGGGATGTAGCTTAGTGGTAGAGCATCTGTTCAACATATTCAAGATTCTGCATTCTATCCCTAGCACCAAAAATACAAAACAAACAAAAAAAGCACTTTACAAAAATGAATTAAGTTGAAGATCTGTGTACATGCCAAAAATCAAACTAAGTCTTGACTGTGTTTTTCGGGAGACTGAGACAAGAGTATTGCTCAAGTTTGAGACCTTGGATTATTTCTAGTATATTCAAGGGAATTTTGAACTACTTAGTGAGATCCTGTCTCAAAAACAAAACAAAACAGGGCCGGGGAGTTTGCTCAGTAGTTCCGGTGCCTGTCTTGCAAGCGCAAGGACCCTGGTTCGATCCCCGGTAACCACATACCATACTGGGCATGGAGACTCACCCCAGCAGCAACCAGCACCACATACCACAGTGCCAGGTGTGGTGGCTCACGCCTGTAATCCCAGAACTCGAAAGGCAGAGGCAGGAGGATTGCTGTGATGTGAGTTTGAGGCTGAGCTCAGGGCCAGCCTGAACCACAAAAGCGAGACCCTGTCTCAAAAAACCTAAAAAACAAAACAAAACAAAAGCAAAACATAAAAATTACTTAGATCTTTGCATAGCTGTTGTATAATCATTTACAAATTCATCATTTACTTGTTTATTTTTCTTGTCCCCATATGGATTTTGCTCTGAAATTATGATGCTGCATAAGTCTGGATTTTTATCATCATCAGATTAATAATATATTGTTTACATAAAGGCCAATAATTGTACTTATACCTATAAAATGTGATGCAAATTAAATAACAAGAATAAATTTGATCATTTCTTGGGATTTGTCAGATTCAAATTCATTCTTTCTCTATTGACTGTCTCATCCTGAGGTTTGTAAAGCATGTTATTCACATACAGTGACCTTGGCAAAGCGCTTTGTTTACAACTTCAAATAATAGTCATTTGTTGTTTGGAATGAGTCATTAATTTTATTTGACAGATATGAAGACAGTACAGGAATTAAGGTGCAGTCAGCAACCCCTTGTCTCAGCTGCCGTTCCCAATGACATCATTCTGTTTTCTACTGTCCAATCATGTTTGTACTGAACTCTGACCAATTCATGCCCGCTCTAGAAAACCCTTTTTCAAATGACCTGAATCATAACTGATGACATTTGTGTTTAAAGCTTCCATCTGTCCTGAATGATAGAGGCTGAAGCTGGTTATCATTTTACAATCAGTGTTTGCGAGTACTTGGGGAAAATAATGGACCAATCATAATTTACTGAAGACTTTCTGTGTCTGTCAATGGATATATATATTGAGGAAGAGCCCTCAAAAGAAGCTTCTTTATGTAATTTCCCACGTCATTACAAATTAGCCAGCTGAATTGTGTCCTCCATTTAACCAATCCAAGAAGTATCATGTTTTTTGTTAGCTTCCACTGCAATGATATTAGTATGAATGAAGGACATTTTAACAGTGCCCACAGCAGCTGAGAATAGCATATTAAGTAGTTTCATGATTGATTGACTTTTCTAGCCAAATTTAATATAGAAAGATATATCTAATTCTTTTGTGTATGAGAAACAAACCATTATAGAAAAATCTTAAAAGTGTATGCAAGCATTGACAAATACAAACAGAACTATAAAAGTTTATTATTACTCATGTTATTACATGAGTAATAAAACATCACCATTGATGTTTAGTAGAAAAGAGGTTATTATTTAATCTCATAACCAATCAGTATTTAATAAGGACCCACCATATTTAAGGCACCGAGAACAAGAGAGCATCATTCCTGGAACTAAAAGTTCGTACAGTGAGTCCAATACCAAGATTTATCAATTCCAGTTCTCACTAAGGGAATATGTAAATAAAACAACTCTAGCAGTATTGGGGAATAAAGATACCTCTCTGAGTGTGCCTTGACCGGACTGAGACCTGGGGGGGGAAGGAAGCCTGGTGGCTCCTCACGTCCAGCATTTCTCCTTACCTCACGTCGTGAGGGGATAGCAATATTCTCACTATGGCGGCTCTTCTTCCCCATTCTAGTCATGGTTCTCACTTGGATTTCCAATTACAGTCCTCCTTTTTATCTCACCTGATCCTGAGTATCAAATCCTGGTCCTGGGGATCAAATTGCCAGTATTTTATTTTAGGGCCACTAAGGTATTCAGTTGTTAGTTCAACTGCTGTTGATCTAGGGATGAACGTGAGCTGAGTGAGAGAAGCACTGTATTCCCTTGTATGTTCCTTGGTTTCCCTGAAAAACAGGGTTTTTTTTCTTGTTTACAGGCATGAACCAAGAGCAGAAATTCTCTGTCTCTGGAGTTTCAGAAGCCTCAACATTATCCTCAGTAATGTGCTGTTTGCACAGAAAACTTTAGATTGTGGGTAGCTCATGTTTCTCAAGTTGAATATATGTCAGTGTTTTGCAGATAGGTACAGGCATGTTTAGGGGTATAGAGAAGTAAGCACGACATTATTTTTGAGAACATTGTTTTTATTCAAGCATTTATGAAAAGAACTGATAATTTAACTCATAGGTAACTGAAATCCTTTTTACATAAAAAGTAACTGATAAAATGAGAAGTGGAATGCAAGATTTATAGGCATTTTAAAGGATTATGCTGGCACTTTAAATATTTGAAGTTTTAGATGCCACTTTGGGGATATGGCCCTTGTCTCCCTGAGGGCTGTGTCCTGTGCACTCAGTGGAAAAGTTCAAGAGGTTTCTCCTATGTGTTTCTTGATAAAAACAAATAACAGTCCAGATATTTGAAGCTAAAGAGCATTTGGTTTCCTCTCTGAATATGTTGCTATTTTCTGTGTTTTCTTTCAGAGTTGGGGGGGCGGCTCTAGCTGAAACTTACAGTCGTAATAGTTACTACAGGATATAGAAACAACTTAAGAAACTTTCCATCTCTAATTGGTAGCCAGGGAATTCAAGTTGGAAAAAGCCTAGCAGATGTTCTAGTTCTTCTTGAGGATCTAGTGTAAATGTGCTTACTTAGGACTGTGATATTATTCACTATAAAGTTTTCTTTATTCCAAAAATTTCTCACTGGTATTTCTTACACAGATTTTTAGATTCACAGTAGTGATTTTTTTCCCTAGTACTGGGTCATAACCATATAATTCAAAGGCATTAATTTCCTCATTCCTGTAAATTAGAGTAAAAATTAAGTAGTGTGACATTAATTCTGAAGAACTCTGAAAAGTGTGAAGCCAGACTGTTTCCCCTTGTAAAGAAGCTAAGGTTATAGCTTCAGCATCTGACAAAAAGAACAAACTCTTGAAAAGATACTTTTAAAAAAATTGATTTTATTGGTACATTTTATATATACATTATGAACACATTCAACACGGAGAGTTTGTACCAGTACATGGCACATCTTGATTCTAATTTTTCCCCATTCCCCTGCCCTCCCTGCAACCTCAACTCCCTATATACATAAACTTTTCATCCTTTTTTTAACCACCAAAGTTTTTCTTTCTCTATTTATCCCTACCCCTGTCTCTGAAAAAGTATTACTACTATTTAGTATATGTTATCTTTGAAGAAAAAGTTTGAACTGCAAAGATCAAGAAACTGATTCTGGGGCTAAACCCAAACCACCCATTGATCAATTTTATGAGATAAATTAAAGGCTTAAACAAAGTTAGATGGTACTAGAGATACTAGTCCCTCAATGTAGAAGCTGTAGTTAAAAAAAAACCCAAAGTACTTGTTTAAAGAGTTTCTTGGGCCTTGTCGTCATTTGATGCTGGTGTTCAGAATCAAGTAGTTTTAGCAGCTTGAGAGAACTGTTTGTTCATTGCTTCTAGAGAGCAGTCAGTTTACCTTTGGAAAAACATTTTCGGTGTTTATGGTGGATATGGAGTTTATGCACCATAACTACACAAGTGAAAACTTTAAAGTAAATCATCTTTTAATCATATGGACAATCGGGGCCGGGGAGTTAGTTCAGTGGTTCCCGCGCTTGTCTTGCAAGCGCAAGGGGCCGGGTTCAATTCTCCGGTAACCACATACAATACTGGGTGTGGAGACTCACGCCCAGCAGCAATCAGTACCACATACCACAGTGCTGGGCATGGTAGCTCACGCCTGTAATCCCAGCACTTGGGAGGCAGAGGCAGGAGGATTGCTGTGATGTGAGTTTGAGGCTGAGCTCAGGGCTAGCCTGAACCACAAAAGTGAGACCCTGTCTCAAAAAAACCTAAAAAAAAAAAAAAGAAAAAATAATAATAATATGGACAATCATCCTTAAATTATCTTGTTTTCTGGCCTTGTTTTTATGCTTGCATTTGCACACCAGAATTTCTGTAATAATACATATTTATCCATGTATTATTGTATTTTTTTGCTGTTTTAGGGGTTTTTTAATAGCGAAACATTTACTGGTATATTTTAAGTGAACATAGTGGTAACACTCATATAAGGAATTCACGCCTGTGTTTGACAGTTTCTGTTGTTCAGTCGTTTGATAATGACATGCTTTCCATGGGTCAAATTAGTTAGAATTAAATCACTTAAGAGGAAAAATCAACCCTGTTTTCTTATTTTAGGAGAAACTTTAAGGTTATTTCTGTATAATCCAGACGAAAAAGACATTTTGACCCAGGAACTTGAATTCAGTTGAGAATTAACTGATTAATGCATATATCATTCTGTTTCTAATCTTTTTTTTTTTTTGAGACAGGGTTTCACTTTGTAGTTCAGGTTGGCCCTGAGCCCACTATGTAGTCCAGGAAAGCCTGGAATTCACAGCAATCTTGCTGCCTCTGCCTCCTGAGTGCTGGGATTACAGACATGAACCACCATGGCCGGCACTGTGGTATGTGGTACTGATTGCCTGTCCTCACCACATCTGGCATTGTTGTATGTGGTTGTCAGGGATGGAACTCTGGGACTTTGTGTTTGCAAGGCAGAAACCCGAACCACTGAGCTAAATCCCAGACCCTTTAATCTTTTTTTAAAAAACTGATTAACATTGATTACAGGAAAACTCTGTGAATTGATCAGCCCACCAGCATGAACGTGGCTTCCCAGAATGATGTTTCATACTCAGTGCTCCAGTCCCCCTGAGTAGCTGTTCACCAGATCTGTCAGGTCCTTATTCTGTACTCAGCCATCAGTCACCTGTGTCTTAGTGCCCTTCCTATGTGGGGAATTTTTTGAGTGTTGGTTCTTGTGGGAGACTTTTGTCTGACATCTTTAGGCAGAATTATTTTTATCTTCTTTACTTTCAAGATCTTGTTGCTTAAACTGGTACAATATTCATTATAAGTTGCAATAACTATATCTACGTATATACTTTTTTTTAGGATTTTTTGAGACAGGGTCTCACTTTGTAGTTCAAACAGGCCCTGAGCTCAGCCTCAAACTCACTCACAGCAATCCTCCTGCCTCTGCCTCCCGAGTACTGGAATTAACAAGCGTGAGCCACCATGCCTAGCACTGTGGTATGTGGTACTGATTGTTGCTGGGCGTGAGTCTCCACACCCAGTATGGTATGTGGTTACCGAGGATCGAACCTGGGCCCTTGCGCTTGCAAGATAGGCACTGGAACCACTGAGCTAAACCCCTGGCCCTTCTACATATATACTTTTAACTAAACTATGAAGAATAAAGTCAGGGGCTTTCTTTGATTTTTAAATCTTTATGTCTACAACTTTGGCATGTAGTACAGGATAAATTTTGTCAGATATTTTCATATGGAAATATTCCAATATACAGATAGGATGCTAAACCAAAACAATTAGCGTATAAGTCCCTCCCTCTAATGATTTTTATATTTGTTTAACCTACATTATCACTTATAATGATACAGTGCTGCCTTACATACATATAGGTATCATAGTCTGTACACAGATAGCATTGTATCATCTATCATATGTCATCCAGGGATGACATCCATTTTTGATTTACTCATTCATAAACAAGTTGCAGATATGGCATGTTACTTATGAATACTTATATATTTTTCAAAAACAAAAATGTTTTCCCTACAAATCACAGTATTGAAATGATATTTAATGAAATTGTATAGTTCACTAATATCTACTATTTCTCAATTAAAATTTGCCTCAATTGTTCCCAGAATAATAGCATTTCTTTTTATACAATGTATCATTAAATTCTGATCAAATAAATGAATCTGTGGGAGCCCAAAATTGGCACAGCATGAATATTTTTTAAGAAGTGAAATATGAAATGCATATTTGATATTTGAAATTCTGTGTTCTGAAATGTCAGATTAAAACTGATAGTTAAGGAAATTGGCATGAAACATGCAGGATTTAGATTATAATTGAAAGACCTTAATTAAAGCAAAGCAATATAGCTGCATTGACACTTCCTACAGCAATAGGAATGCATTTGAAAGAAGTCCCATTAACGGAGAATGGCATGAATCAGTCTTGGTAGTTATGAAAGTTATCTGCTGCTCTGTGAAGATGTGAGGGCAGTGGAAGGTCACTGCTTCTGCACACTATCCAGCTAAGAAGTTCTTACTTAATGCTGTAGTATAGGATTTCTAAGTTGCAGATAAATTGTGACAGCACACGCTCACTCTCAGGTCGTGTCCCACTATTAGCTCACCTGAAACTGCTTATTGCGCTTCTGCCTTCTAGATCACTGCCGTCTACTGATAACTGAAGAAAAATGGTTAAGATACCTATGCATAAAGTGCTGGTTAGCTTTTAAAGAAAGCTTCAGAATTGTTCCCAGAATTTTCCATTCCGGCCCCTTCATAGCCTTTGCTATCATCAGCAGATGTTCTTCTCTGTGATCCTTCCTTCGTTATTTTTCCTACCGCTCTCATTCCAGGTGGAAATTGTCATCACGTGGTAACCAACTCAGAGGAAGGTACCTCATTAGCAAGATTTTCCTCAGGCACCAGGATAGAACAAAGGAGAACCAGGGCAATACCAGTACCAAAGATCTCCAGTGAAACTTTACCACTTAATGACCCAGACAGCTCAGGATCTGGAAAAATTAACCTTGGGTGATGACTTTGGAACAGCCATGTCACTATACTTTAGTCTCCTCATTTATGAAATGGAACTAAAACACTTGTATTTCTCAGCATGATTACAAAGAACAAAATCAGATGAGGTCTGCAAATATGAGTGTTCTGGGAACTACAAACAGCTTCAGCGTGCAGAGTGATTGAAAACACAATGAATGTTTAAAATTTAAAATTTATTATAGAAAAAGACACATTGCCACTAATGTCCTTCAAAATACCTCCCCTCCCCTCAAACACACATATCCCAGTCAGAAGCATTTCTGGAAGTCATCTTTAGTTGCCCTGTTGTGGCTGCCTCTGTGTCTTGAATGGATTCAAAATGTTTATTCTCCATTGTCACTTTGACTTTGGAGAAGAGCCAGAAGTCACATCTTTAATGAAGAGGCAGATACAAATGCACTGTAATGTTTTTATGAGTTTGCCTTTTGTATGGGTGGCACTAGGAAGCAGCATCCACCATCTTTTCGAACATGCTTCATAAAGACACTCACAAAAAGGACTCCCAGAACTGTGGGAAAGGAAGTGGCAAGAATAATGGATAAGTGTGCTGTAAGTGAGGGGCCATAGTTTGAGGTGCACGAACTTTTTAAAAAGGTTAATTTCACCATTTATTTTGATCACTATAACTACGATATTATCAATTTATTTCTAGGAACTTAGTCTTCTTGTGTCTGATTTAAGAAGACTTAAAGAAAAGTCTAGATTTTTTTCCTTTAAAAATATTTACATGGATCATGCTGAACAGCATCAGCAATTTTATTTTGGAAACTTTTAAGCAGGTGTTGACGTTTCTCCATGTCATTTCCTGAGTCATGGGCCGTGCATATTCTGATGTATCAGAAAGGATATTTGTTTTACTTTTAGCTGTCAGAAGTACTACACTGAAAGCAAATCCATTTGCTTCGAATCAAAGTGGAGACTTGAAGCTGTTGGGGCAGCAAAGCTGTAGCCCTGGTTTTATTTTTAGTCTGTTTGTCCAGATCTCTATTGAGAAGACCCCATAGGTAGCATTTCCTTGGATGCTTTTATGGAACGGAAGGTTGTTTATTCCTTCTGTAACAGACTGCTTACTCATTGCTCTCTGCCTAAGAACAGCCTGGCTTTCAGAAGAAAACAGTTATGTAATACTCAAGCCCAAATTTGAATAGGAACCAGTCTTACTGATTCATCATACACAAGTAAGAGTTTTTTGTGTGAAAACAATTGGGTAGGTGGCATGAGAGGGTTGTAAGATAAGGAAACCCAGCCTGTACATCAGCTGTGGGCAGTGATTCATGTGGGCTCCAAAGACTGTGAAAAGGGCAGTTGTGCCTTCCTGTCATTGGGTGGGAAGAATGAGATGAAAAATATGAAGTACTGAGAAAAGCTACGTAGAGACAGACTGAAACCAAGACTTAAGAGAATGCCTCATAATTTGTATTTACAATGCTGAGGAATCCATTTTTGGCCATTCTCTATTCTTTGTTTCCTACCTTTTCAGTGGTCAGTCTCTTGAGAGCACAGCTTCTCTAGACAGAGAAAACTTGATGCTTTCAGCCTCACTGAACACTCAAGCACTTGTGCTGGCTTCCAGCACAGGGGTGAGAGAGCAGAGACATTAGGAATAGAGGATTTAGAGCATGCTGAGTCCTTGGGATGAAAGCCGTGAGGAAGGATGTGGCCATGGGTGTCAGCAGTGCCATTTACTGAGTAGCACTTTATGCCAGACACAGGGCTACCTCATCTTGGAGGCAAAAAGTAAGTTCTTATGTACACAGTGCTATATTTATAGCATTTCATTCGATGTTACATAAAGCTAGCTGTATTGTTTAGATTTTTAGACATGAGGAAAATAGTGACAGATGAGTGTCTGCCAATATCCCACTGACAAAAAATCGCACAAAGTGTTTTTGAGCCAGGTCTCCTGGGCTCCAGCATTTCACCCTCCTGTTCTTTTTCCAGGTCTCAGAAGACAAGATCAGCACAGGGGAATGATAGAAGGATCAGGACTTACAGCAGTTAGCAAAGCTTTCTGAGTAGGAAGTCACAGCTAAGACTCAGAAAAATGCGATTTAGAGATAGACAGAATCACTGCAGTCTGGAATAGAAATAGTCTATGGTAAAACACATTTGCAGGTTTTCACTGAACCAGTTTCCATGTAGATAGAACAAAAGTGATGTTCAGATACAGTATCACAATGAATAATACTGAAAGCCTGAAGTTTGAAAATGTTAAGTACAAGATATTTTACAGCTCAAAGACATGGAGAACACCTTCGCTCATCCTTTATTTGGCCAAATGCTGAAAGAGGACTAGGATATTCTTTAATTGAGCCTCAGATTTGCATCTGTCCAGCATTGCCATGCTGAGCAAAATGAGTAGGTTAGTCCAACCAAGAGGAGAAGTTCAGATGATGACCTACTATTTGAGGAAATGAAGTAGAGACATACATTTCTTTTTTTTTAAGCTTTCATTTCAGTTTTTTATTTGTATGGTGTTTGTTGACACAGAAAACAAGGTTCTACTTGAGGAAGACTGGCAAATGCTTTTAAAAATTGCCCTACACACTAACAAGGCTGCTGCCAGCCTCAAAATTGCCTTGCTCTGAGAACCCAAGAAGATTTCCTTTCTAGATTTTGTTTTCCTTCTGCCTTTTATGCTGTGTCCTGCCTTGTAATATGGCTTCTCCCGCTTTCCTGGCACCATCGGCCCGTCTTGAATACCCCTCCCAGGCCCACTTTCTTAACATTCCCTCTGGGCCGATGACAGAGCTGCCAGCACAGGACTTTGCTCTCAGTCATCCTCTGCTGAAATATGGTGCAAAAGGAATTCACACTCAAAAACTGAGTTACTGTTTTCTTCCCACTTTAACCCCTATTCACAAATGCCCTACAGCATCTCTTTTCAGATGTTTCAGTATTACTATAAGGGTGAATTTCTCATTATTCATCTGACATATGTTTTCCTTCTCTTGCAGGTTCAATTTGAAAAGTATAACTTAGGGATGCTGCTGCTGGTGTGTGTGTGTGTGTGTGTGTGTGCGTGCTGACATCAGTTGAGTGGCTTTTAGTTTTGCAAATGTAAGGCAGTCAGATGCCTTATGGAAAAGTACTTATTTGCTTGTTCTTTCATACTTGATGGTGTAACACCAGTTCTTAAACTGTGGTTTCTGGACCAGCAGCATCAACTACTGAACTTGTTAATGTTGCAGATTCTGAGACCTTCTGGAGGTGAAATCACAGCAGCTCTCTTTCAATATGTCTTCTAGGTGTTCCTGGGAAATATCAATTGAGATCAGAAAATCTTTATTTCTCAGTGTTTTTTAAAGATAGCAGTTATAGCCATACCAACCTGAATGTACCTGATCTCATCTATAAAGATAGCAGTTAGGGGCCGGGGAGTTAGCTCAGTGGTTCCGGCGCCTGTTTTGCAGGTGCAAGGACCTGGGTTCAATTCCCCGGTAACCACATAACAATACTGGGCGTGGGACTCACCCCAGCAGCAACCAGTACCACATACCACAGTGCCGGGCGTGGTGGCTCACACCTGTAATCCCAGCACTCGGGAGGGAGAGGCAGGAGGATTGCTGTGATGTGAGTTTGAGGCTGAGCTCAGGGCCAGCCTGAACCACAAAGCGAGACCCTGTCTCAAAAAAAAAAAAAGAGATTAGTACCTTCAACTAATATTAATAATATATGATTTAATAAATCAAAAAGTATTTGTAGAGTCTCAGCAAGAGGCTTACAAGCCCATCTAAAATTCAATACTTCTGGTGGGAATTTGAATTCTTGATGTTTTGTGACTCTTTGTTATTTATAGCATTTACATTGTTTATTAGACTATCTAGTTAATTTCAGTTACCTTTAATATTATTAGTTACCTTTAATATTATTCACCTGTTAGTTTATCTGTTAGAAAATCTCTCCAATTTGTGATTGTTTTAGAAAAAGATACGTAATATTGTGAGAATCACATATAACTTTTTTTTCTTTTTTTTTGGAGACATGATGTCACCTTATAGTTCAGGCTGGCCCTGAGCTTAGCCTAGAACTCACAGCAGTCCTCCTGTCTCTGCCTCCCAAGTCCTGGGATTATAGGCGTGAGCCACCATGCCCAGCACTGTGGTACAATGTGCTGATTGTTGGTGGGCATGAGTCATCACACCCGGTATTGTTATATGTTGTTTCCAGGGATCAAACCCAGGCCCTTTGTGCTTGCAAGGCAGGCGCCGGCACCACTGAGCTAAATCTCTGGCCCTACATATAACTCTTTTTTTTTTTCTTTAGGTTTTTTGAGACAGGGTCTCACTTTTGTGGTTCAGGCTGGCCCTGAGCTCAGCCTCAAACTCACATCACAGCAATCCTCCTGCCTCTGCCTCCCGAGTGCTGGGATTACAGGCGTGAGCCACCACGCCCGGCACTGTGGTATGTGGTACTGGTTGCTGCTGGGCGTGAGTCTCCACACCCAGTATTGT
>PVIR01020712.1:0-30273 GCA_004026965.1 Petromus typicus | reverse complement strand
AGATCAGCTCTGATTTCCATTTTACTAGATCTGCTTTGGTTACCATTTCTGAGGGCCCTGGAGACTGGGCTTCACACTTCTCTATCTCCCTTCCCCCTGTGTTACTTGGAGGTGAGGATCTTTGTGTCTGAGATTTGGAGTGTTTCCTCATCTCTGACCTGCCCTGTTTTCTGGCACTGTTTGTTCCAAGTTACTTTCCCTTTAATAGTTAGGAATCTTAAAATAGCAGTGTTTCCTGGGTTGCTCTTTGCAGTCTATATTGGGACCAATACAAGCTGACTGGATGTGCTTCTGCAGTTACTGTGGAGAAAATCAGACTCTGACCTGCTAACCTCAGGCCCTGGGCGCTCCTCCGGCGTGGGCCTGGAGACAAGCAAACTCCAAACCCGGCGCAGATTCAGTGACGCAGACTCGGTGCCGCAGTCGCCGTTTCCCGAGCCGCCCGCTGCTAACCTCAGTCCCTGGGTGCCAGTTCTCTGGTTTTCTTAGATTGCTGGGAAAACATTTCAACTTGTAGCACACATATTTAATGGGTTGCTGTGTACTTCATCCTTTTTACTTGCTCTTAGTCTATTAAATTCCTTCCCAAGTGGAGTGTTGAGTCCATACATATGTCTCTCAGCTGAATTCCCAACAAAAACTATCAAACAAATTTTCATGATGCAATAATGTGTGTTGTCCGAGTGAAAGCCTAAAATTTTAAACAAGTAGATTGTTTCATTTTATGCACAGGGGAGGAACTTTTTTTCTAATACATTTTATATCCCAATAAAACTACAAGAAGAGTAGGAGAAAGCAAGGCAGAATTTTACACACATTAGTAAGCTATTCAGAGTAAATCACTCTCTGGTTTGTAGTAGAGTCTTTTGTGAAACAGTACCGAAATAAAATTTGTTGCTAGGATCACAAAAGGGTCTATTTAATCAAGAACTAACAAAGATTTTGGATGACATATTCAGTGTCTTTTAAGTCTCTTTATTTAGCTCAGGTGGGAAAAATACTAATCATAAGATTGTTACTCCAGGTATTGGCAAAGAAAATGCAAAACCAGTATATGTTGAGTTGTAGATGATTAGAGTGATTCGGCCATAAGAGGCAGGTAGAATGTAAAAGTTGGTGTGATCACCAGTAAAGCATTAATTTAAAGCATTAATTCTTGCATCATTAATATTGTAAAACAAAACAAACACCAAACCAAGATGGGGCACAGATCTGGCCTCATTGAAAATTAGTGGCAGAAACAGATACTTTTAAGACTTTGCACTATTATTTTTTTCCTTTGAGAACAACCTCTTTAAGTCAAACATGAGTGTGACTGCACAGCACATAATATCTTGATGTTTATCATGGTCATGATTTTAGATGGCTTCACTGGGTGCTACTTTAATTTGAAGGCTAGGTGTCTGCAACCTAACTGTTGACAATTTAACAAAAAAAATATTAAAAAGTTAATAGTACATAACTCCTATGCATTTGACTTATCTGACTGTGCACAGTTTACATTTCCAAGTCATTGGATACTACCAGCGGGATGGAAGTCATAAAATGGGTTATCTGCTAGATATGGTGTTCTGTGGGGTGGTTGTGACATGTCTAGAAATTAGTACACACCAAAGTCTAAACACAGCTTTTGAGGTGATACTGTTTTGAGATGAAATCTGATATATCACCTTTTAATGAAGCCTCAAATTGCAAAGTACTTAATTTAACCTTGCTTTGGGGAGCTCTCCATAGGCATAATAGGGCAACAAGAAAAACCTACTTGAAAACACTTGTGGTTCTTGACTAAAATTTCTTGACTATCTTTTTTAAGGTGTGCTTCACGTTTGCTGCTCTTCCTATTCATCAGGGCCACCAAGATGAATGTCATTTCCATTTAATGTCCAAAGTTTTAGGAATCTACAGTATGAATTAGCCAGGAACACAGTTGTACAGATTTTGGGTGCATGTTAGGGTGCAATGTCTTTTAGCAGGATCTGAACAACTTTAGGTTCTTTTCTCAATCTAAGAGGGTCGATTTCAATTCATTAAGAAAGTTACTTAGCAAAAGCCAAAAGGATCCATTGTTTTCTGAGACTCAAGGCATCATACTAAAATCTACCTGCTAGTCGCTATTGGAAAATCACCTTCTTATGCTCATCACTGAGGGCTGAAGGGTCATTTTTTACCTTTGTCTTATTTTTGACATAAATGAGGGAGCCTCATGCAACACAATCAACTATCCAGAAAAGGCTGGAACAATCCACGATAACCTAGCATCTTTGTTGTACTGGATATTACGGTGAATCTGATTCAGTACTAGCTGATAAGAGCCATTGATGTCAGTATTATTCCCAGGCAATTGTTGCCAACCCTGGTGGTGAAGAAGGAAACATCTGTGAGGACCACAACTTGTGCGTGGTTACAATCTCCTGAGTCTGTAGGTATAAATTCAGATATGTATCAAGGGCGCCAAGGGCCCATCATTCATTTCTTTTTTTGCTATATTTTATAAGAACTTTATTTTTCCATTATCATTAGCACTACTAATGCAGATTAATTGCATAATTAAGTTCACTATAGTATTTCCATACATGCTTATTTTAAGCTGTGATCATACCACTGGTCCTTATAATGGGCTCCTCTTTACCATGTTGCTTTCCTACTTCCTGGACACCCTTTATAGCATCTAATCATTCATGTTTTACCATCTGGTAATTTCCTTGTCTTAACTAGTTTTAGTTTCCAGGAGAAGAGTCACTCAATAATGGCCTTTTTGTTTCTGGCTAAGCATGATTCTGGTTTAGCATATCAATCATTTTCCTCCAAGTAACATTTCATTTTTCTGTGTGGTTGGACAACGCTCCATCATATATATATATACACTAGATTTTCTTTAACTATTCATCTGCTGATGGGCAGTAAAGGGATTCTGTAGCTAGGCTAATGTGAATTTTGTCTCAATAAAGGTGGGTATGTGTTCTCATGACAGTCACGAGATAGCCTCATACAGATGTTTGGCTCTGAGACCTAAATTAGGAATACAGATGTGACCAAACCCCAACAACCCCCACAAAGCTCTGTTGTAGGTAAACAGTAAGGGTTTATGGAGAAATAATCTTTTTCTGTCTGTTGGTAGTTTCCTTTGTGCACCTGAGATGTAGTATTTCAAAAGTTCAAATGACTGCTTGCAAAATTGAGCTGTTTTCTGTGATACCTTATATCCACAATCTGCCAGATGATTTAGTACCTTAATGGTGTTAGCCAGACACAGTTTGTGAGACTAGCAATCAGTGAGTCATCAACACACTGTAATAACAATTCTCTTAACTCAGTGGAACATATGTCTTTAGCCAGAACTCTTTCCAAGATGATAGGAGAATTTTTGAATCCCTGTGGAAACATAGTCTAAGAAAATTGCTTTGCAACCCTAGCACGAATGTTCTGCCATTCAGGCCAAATGAAAGCTGAGACTATTCTTTGAAACATATACAAGGGAAGGCATCCTTTTGGTCTAATAAAAAGCATTTATGTTAGGGTCCAGAATATTTTTAAATTGAGTCTCAAGGCCCAGGATCACTCGGTAGATATACTATACAATTTTTTTTTTGTTACTTATGGATTTATAGGTCCTGTACAAATCAGTATTCACCAGAATGATGCTTTTCAACTGGAAGAGTTTTCAATCAGGGTTTGGGATGGAAATTGACAAAGCCTCATCAAATTGATCTTAAAAATTCCTGATTGTCATTTTGGGCTCCCTATTTTAGGTGGAAAATCATTTCTAAATGGAGGTCTTCTAGTCAAAATTTAAAATGCCACCCCAAATCTCTTTTCAGAGTAGGGCTTTTAAAACTCGCTGGAATCATTGTTGCCCAGTACTCATTAGTTCATTAATTAAGTCTAGTTGGATGTGCTGTTCAGAAATGCAGCCTGTTGAAAGAGGCAAATCACAGCAGCGTGACCAGTTATGGTATATTCTTGTCCTCAACCTTTCCCTTCACTCTCTCTGCTTACAGGGTGTCACAATATAAGCAGATACTATTTCCTATGCTCTCACAGGACAGTTTCCATCTTGGAAAACTTTCCACTATAAAATGAAGCCACAAGGAAATATAAGCCAAAATAATCCTGTCTTGCTTCAAGATGCAGGTGTTGGGTATTTTACTCAGCAAAGGGAAAGTTATGAACACAGCAAATTGTTACCAGGAC
The DNA here is from genome assembly GCA_004026965.1 of Petromus typicus. Classification (NCBI taxonomy): domain Eukaryota; kingdom Metazoa; phylum Chordata; class Mammalia; order Rodentia; family Petromuridae; genus Petromus; species Petromus typicus. The sequence goes on along the minus strand of PVIR01020712.1, from coordinate 26,082 downwards.
TGGGGCTGTTTTTCTTAACTATACCTATCCATGTAGTTTAGAAGTCTTGGAAGATGATTAATGGGAGAAATTTGGAAAACTCAGGAGAAGTGGTCTAGAGATCCTCTTTCTTGGTGTTAGCAAAGTCTGATGAGGAATTCTGGTCAGAAAAGCTAAAAATATTTCTGAAAGAAATGTGCCAGGGTCAGGAATGTGGAGTAGGCAACAATGACTCTAGTGAGCGCTGAACCAAAGTCTATGTGAGTTATGCCCTAGTAGACTCTGTGTCTGTGTTCTGTCCTGATGCTTCATAGGGCACTTAAGATGAAGGTCAATGAACCAATTAATCTAGCAAAGAAAATTTCAAGGTAGCTTTCAGGAAGATTTATTTTCATAACTGGGAGCAAAAAGAGTCAAAAAGCCATAAGATCTGAAAAGTTTGCCAACAGTTTGCCTTAAAAGTTGGGCCAGAGGAAAGTATTCTTGCCAAAAAGATTAGTGTTAAAAAGAAATTCAATACTTTGCATAAAACAGTAAAATACCTGACTTGAAGGCATCTCAGCAACTGGCAAGACCCCAACTTTAACAGGATTAAGGGCTAAAACTTTAATACTATTTAGAAAGCACCAGAATAATCTTTTCATTCAGGGCCACAGAGAGATGTGTAACCCCAAGTTTAGACATCCAGGCCCTTGTAGGCTACCAGACCATTGCTAAGGCCAGGAGAGTTGGCATGGTCCATGGGGTGCTTATTTTAATGGCATACATAAGGCAAGAGTTATGAGGTCATGGTTGTATCCACCCAGATTTCTTTAAAAGGACTAGCAAATGCATAATAATGTCACACTCTTTGCCATGAATCCAAAGGAGAGTAATACATGAACCATAGCATGAATATGAGGGTACAGTTGAAAACCCAGACTGCTCAATGTGCCAGGAATGTGGAACTTTTACTAAGGAAAGTTCCAGACAGTTACATTATCTAGCCTAGAGAGAAAGGAGAGAATGTGTGCCCTGCAACCAGCATTGCTACTTGGGCAGGACTCTGAAAACACTTTGGAGCTCAAAGATGACCACCTGACCTGGGAGCTTGATAGAATGTTACAGCATTTAAAACTTTCCCCCGGAAGTTTCTGTCTTAATTTGGTCTAATCCAATTCTATACCCTATTGCTTTTAGAATGAAACTGTTTAACTTGTGCCACTGTATATTTTTAAATATTTAACTTTCCTGGGCCAGGGAATTAGCACAGTGGTTCCAGCATGTGGCTGGCAAGTGCAAGGACCAGAGTTCGATCTCCGGTAATCACCTACCATAGTGCCGGGCATGGTGGCTCACACATGTAATCCCAGCACTTGGGAGGAGGCAGAGGCAGTAGAACTGCAGTAGAGTATGAGTTTGAGGCTGACCTGGATTACATGGTGAGTTCAGGGCCAGCCTGAACTGCAAAATGGGAGGGGGGAAGTATTTAACTTTCTTCTTGGGTTTTATGGAGTCATAATTGAAAATTTGCCATGAATTTTGGAAGATTTTAATAATGTTAGAACTGTTAACAGTTGGCTACTTTGAGATAGACTAAATAATTTTGCATAACATGTCAGACACAAATATTTGGAAGGTTGGTGTCAGCACATTATCGGTGCAGATCTTATGTGGCCCTGAAATGCTTGTGTTAGGGGAGGTGGTTTCAGAGGTGCTTGGATTACAGAGATGCCTTATTAAGCAATGATAACCCCCTCCTGTGTTCAAGGCTGAAGATGCTGTTAGGAGGGGGACCATGTCCGGAGAATCAGGTCAGTGGGCAAAGCCTGGAGGGGTGAATTGTATGTCGAGTTTCTTCCCTCTTGTGGCTTCCTGCCTGGTATGCCATGGGAAGCTTCCCTCTAACAGGCCCTTTCACCAAGTCACTTTGGCCTTGAAGTCACCCTTCTATTTATTTTCTCAGCATACTCTAGTTTTCACTGTAGAGATTGTTCGTTTTGTCGTAAGTACATTTATAGGTATCTAGTTTTTTCTGATACAATGGCAAATAGGATCATTTTCTGAACTTTTTTGTCTTCTTATAATTGATGTATGGGAACACTATTGATACTTTCTGTCTTGATTTTGTAGCCTGCTATTTGGTTATTCTAGGAAAGAGTGTTTTTCATGTAACTGATCATGCTGTCTTTGAATAAGGATAACTTTAACTTCATCTCTTTCTCTATGCATAGAAACTAGCAGAAAGAATCAACAATTGGGTTCTCATCTTACTGAAAAGCTTCTGCACAGAAGTGAAACCACCAACAGATTAAAAAGATAAATGACAATATGGGAAAGAATTTTTATCAGCTGTGTCTCAGTCAAAGGACTATCTAGAGCATATAAAGAACTTAGTTTCTCCCACATTAAAAGATTCAATTCAAAACTGGGCACCTGAAATGAACAAGCCGTTTTTCAGATGAAGAAATAAAGGTAACAAAGAAACTTATGAAGAAATGTTCAACATCACTGGTCATTCTAAAGATTCAGATGAAAACAGCACTGAGATTTCATCTCGGTCTACATAGAAGGGCTGCTATCATGAAATCAATAACAAATGCTGATGGGGATTTGGGGGAGAAAAGAGCCCTTCTCCACTGTTGGTGGGAATGTAATCTGGAACAACTATTAAGATCAATGTGGAAATTCCTTAACTATGACTCAAGTTCCCAGTTGTAGATATTTTTTAAATTATTGCTTCAATTTCATTGCCTCTCATTGAATTACTCAAGAAATTTTAAATATTTTTAATTCAATTGAGATAATTAATATGAATCTAGGAATCTATTTAGTTTTAAATTCTCAAATTCATTAATCTAGATTTTCAAAGTAATTCAAATTCCAAACCAATTTCAAATACTAATAATCTTCTAGATTTCAGAATTATCTGTTTTAATTTCAACTGTTTTTATTTCTAATTGTATCAATTTTGTATTTTTCTTACCTTTTTGGAAAGACTGGCTAAGAGTGTTACAGTTTATTTTTTTGAAGAAACCAGTTCTATCTATTAATGCTTCATATTTTTAAGTCTATTTTTTATATTCCTTATGGTGTTCATAATTTTGTTCTTACTAGATTAAGATTTAAATTTTAATTTTAGTTGTAAGAGGATAGAGTGAAGCATTAGGTTATTTGGCATTGGTCATCTTTCTCCTGATGTGGGCATTCACATCTATAAATTGCTTTCATTGTGTCCTATAGTTTCTGGCCATTTTTGTACTGTGATTACCATTTGATTGTAGAAATTGTAACTTATTCCTAGATTTCATCCCATGACACATTCATTTTTCAAGAATATATTGTTTAATCTATTTTACATAAGTTTTGAGTTCTTTTGTTATTTCTGGTTTCATTGCGCTAAAATTTCATAATATGCATGAGATGTTTTCAATTTTTTACTTAAACATGTTTATGGATTGTTACGTGATTTAATAAGAAAGTTTTACATACTGCTGAGAAGAACGTGTCTTCTCTTTTTGTCAAGGGAAATACTCTGGAGCTATCCATTAAATTCAAAAGTATGGCTCAACTCTGAGATAGCTCTTTGAGTTTATTGGTACTTTTTAGATACACATCATGATCGCATTCAACATTGAGAATTTATACCTGTACAAGATGGGTTTTGATTCCCACTTTCTCCTAATTCCCTTCCTACAATGCCCACCCCTATATACATAAGCTCTGTTTCCATTTTTTTGTTGTTTTAATCATAAAAGTTTTTCTTTCCCTTTACTCCCTCCCTTCTCCCTTTTCCCCTTGAACACTTGCTTCACAATACTAGTGATACGTTCTGGACCTCATTTACACCATCAGTTTCTCATACTAGAGAAAAAATAGGGTATTTACATATTTGTATGCTGTTTGTCACTTGAGTATGGCCTAAATGTACATCCCTGTAAGTATAAATGATTCAAATTTAACTTTATGGTTGATTAATCCTCTATTTTATATAAAAATAAAGTTCTTTATTCAATCTCCAGTTGATAAGCACATGGGTTGTTTCCTAGTTTTAGCTATTCCAAACTTACCTGCTATAAAAATAGGTGCACATATGTCACTGTGGTATGATGCTCTTGATTTTTTCACAAATATACCCAATAGAGAAACAGTAAGGTCAAATAGGACTTCTAATTTTTTTTAGGAATCTCCACACTGATCTGTCCACAGTGGTTGCACCAGTCTACATTCCCACTGACAGTGGAGAAGGGTTCCTTTCTCCTCGCATCTCTGCCAGCATTTGTTGTTGGTTATTTTTTGATAACAGTAGTCTTTGTGGTCTAAGATGAAATCTCTGTTGTTTTCATTTGCATAATGATGTTGAACATTTTTCATGTTTCTTTGCTGCTTCCTCTTCATCTGAAAAATGTTTATACCAGATGCCCACATTGGAAGTGAGTCTTTAAATTTGGGAGGTTCTGACTTTTTTCAGTTCTCTGTATATTTTAGATAGTAGATGTTTGTCTGTGGACAGCCAGTAAAAGTTTTTTTCTCCCATTGTAGGTTGTCTCACCACTCTGTTGGTGGTTTGTCTTGCTCTGCAAAACTTTTTTAGTATGATGAGATCCCAGTTAATTCATCCTGCTAGTTCCTGTGCTGCTAATACAGTCTTTCCCTAAGCCAGTGTCTCCAAGAGTTCTACCTAACCTATCTTCCAGCAGGATGTTTTTAATATTTAGATCTTGGGGGGCTGGGGATTTGGCTCAGTGGTTCCGGTGCCTGTCTTGCAAGTACAGGGGCCCAGGTTTGATCTCCAGAAACCACATACAATACTGGGCGTGGAGACTCACACCCAGCAGCAATCAATACCACATGCCACAGTGCCGGGTGTGGTGGCTCACGCCTGTAATCCCACCACTCAGGAGGCAGAGGCAGGAGGATTGCTGTGATGTGAGTTTGAGGCTCAGCTCAAGGCCAGCCTGAACTACAAAGCGAGACTCTGTCTCACAATAATAATAATTATTATTATTATTACTATTATTATTATTATTATTATTTAGATCTTGAATCCATTTTGATTTCAATTCAGTGTGTAGTGAAAGACAGAGGTCTAGTTTTAAACTTTGGCAAACTGGAGCCCAGTTTTTCTAACACCATTGATTAAAGAGGTTATCTTTCCTCCATTGAGAATGTTTGACTTGTCAAAGATAAAGTGACTCAGTATGTCTGGAGTCCTGAGTTTCTTTACAAATCATCATGGAGAGATTGATTTTTACTGCCACTCTTTTCTTTAGCACTTGCAATTGCTCATTTAATTTTAATGGATTACATGTTTTTCGCTTTACTCTGTAAATCTATTGCCCAGTACTGGCCCTTCGCTTCTCAAAGATTTCTAGAGTAAGTGTCTCTGAAAGTTCTTGTTTCAGCTGCAAGCAAGAGTGCTCTGAATTTATGCTTTTAAAGAGTTAGCAAGGAGAGTGATTGAGCATTTAATTTTGAAGGAGGGGCCTGTCCATGAAGGGTAATGGAAACTGCTGCATACATTGATAACTGTTACAAAGTCATATCTGCCAATTCATATTCAAGCATCTGAAGAATTATTTTTGAATTTTTCCTGTCACTCTCACTAAAAGATTGGTATGTGTCTTTTACCCTAGTTAAATACGAAGCAATGAACATGTGATACCACTATCCACAAGATAGCCAGTGAGCAAATATTTGGTCGTTGGTGCCAGGGGTGAGAACCCAAGGAAAATCATGGAGGAGATGTTTTAAACTGATAACTCCTGGGCTGTTTCTGTCTCCCTTGAGGTACCTGTCTCTTCCCAGCTCTAAGGAGCTGATTTCCTGGGATCTTTCTTTTACTTTAGCTTTATGGGGATTTGTTTCAATTGATCTTCCTTCTTACAATAGACACGAGTTTTCCCCATCTTGCCAATTCTGGGGGCTCTTTCCAGAGAACTCTGCTGTATTTCTCTACATTATAGCCAAAAAATAGCATTGCACTTGGTATCTTTTCATTTTATACAGTGTTCCTTGCTGAAAGAAAAGGCAATAAAAAGAATTCATATCCAAAACAAATGATAGTCTTAATAGATTTTCTTTTTTGGATGTATGAGGTACTTTGTTTCAAAATGAGGTAAGCTTTGATAGGTTGTAAGAGACTTCAGAGGTTGCATCTTCTAGTTTTCTCCTGACCATTATTTAATGTTACGGAGTAGCTGCATCTTAAGGTGACTAACTCATTAAAGATTTCAAGTGCTTCTCATTCTGAAGAAAGGACTGAACAAAATGAGAAAATCAGTGGCCAAGTTTATTTGAGAGTAAAAGTGAAGAATGCAGAAAAACTGGCTCTAAACAGTGAGCCTGGGCCACGTAACAAGAGAAATGGTAGTAAAACACAAAAGAGTGGGCTACTGAGAAGAAAATCAAGACAGCAAGTAGTTTTTCTTACGTGTTGTCTAAATCTTGAGCAAACCCATGAGAACTTAGCCACATGGACCCTGAGAGGCGTTCTGGGTTCCCACTTCTCAGGCTGACGTCAGAACTAGGTCATCTTACTGAAAATCTGCTTCAGTTCTCAGAAGTCTAGGGGCAGGGCATTGGGAAGTGCTGAGCACGTATGTTCAAGATCTTGTAATCAGCAAGTCACACCTATTTCTCCAGCCATATTTGCCACACCCTAATCTCCTCTCTCAATAAAATATACTGAATCCAAAAAATTTTATAGTAAAAGCTTACTGGTTTATTAGTTTTTGTTTTTGTTTCTAGAGCTGGGTGTTAAATTTAGGGCCTTCTCACGGACCTAATTCCCATCCCTGTAAGTTCTTTTTTTAAAAATAATTTGATATAGGATTGGCCAAATTGACTCTTTCTGAGGCTAGTGTTAAATTTGTGACTCTCTTACATCAGACTCTAAAAGAACCGAATTAGAGGCCTTTGCCACCACACGGAACTACAATTTTTATTTTTTATATGATTGTAGAGATAGCTCTCGCTGAAAATGAAACAGATAGTTAGAATCATTTATACTGAAATGGACAGACCTTGAGGATATCCTCATAAGTGAAATAAATAGGTCACAGATAGGTAAATATTGCATCTTTTCTCTGGTATGAGAAAATAAAGATGTAAATGAGTTATAGAATTGTATGTTATATATTGTGAAATAGAAAATGCTCAAAGTGAAGTAGGGTGAAAGGGGGAAAATAAAGAGATTATAACAAGAAAGGAAACAAATTTTATGTATATAGGGGGGGTGGTAGGGTGGATAGGACTATGGGAAAAAATGAGAATTAAATTGTGTCTTATACTGGTACGAATGTTCCTTGTGGATTGCAATCATGATGTGTATATGTAATGTATCAATAAAGATTTCAATTAAAAAAAGAATAGTTATAAGAACAAAGAAATTGTCAACTAAGTTCGAAACAATAAATATCAGATCTCCAGTGCTAGTAATATATTTTATTCAATTATTATAATCTATTTATACGTAATTTTCCTCATTCCCATCCTGGACATAATAAAACTTCTTGCCTTAAAAAAGAAATGAAACTGATAGGAATTGGCGCTGGGGACATTTGGTGTAATCCCCACAGTGAATCATCACAGAAGCAAGAGCAGGAAAGACAGATGAGTAGCATGCAGAAACCAAATGAAAATCCTAAGTCCAGATGATACAAAGGTTCGAGGTAAAAACTCTGGCAACTCTTTTCACTCAGCTCAGTGCTGAACCAACTGAAATCACTATAGCCACTATACCTTCTCTACAAGAAGACAATCAGGATGGCAGAGGGAAAGGGTGCCATTGAGAAGGTACTTACTTGAGGTGACATCACTCTAAGGACAATCATTTTACCCAGAATCTGTATTTTTGTTTACCCCAACTCTTATTTATCCACCTGTGATGCATGGCCAAAGAGCCAATCAATAATGGAACAAAAAATAAGGAACTACCCTGGGTAGATGATATTGGAGCCCTTCGCATCCTACAAAGGACTTACCTAAATGTTCCCCAACCTGAGGCTCATCTGGCACAGCACAGTGTGGGTCATTCATGGCTCACCAAAACCCTAACCACTAAAGTAAGTGGTTAGTAACCACTAACGTAAGTCCACTGCTGTCCAATGAAATCAGTGACTGACAGAACACAGGGGGATAGGGAAGCTTCCCTGAGAAGAAACTGGCAAATTGGAAAATTAGTACTTTCCTCCAAAAAACTGTTATTGTGCCTAAAGTCTCAGAGCAGAAGGCTTGGATAGGCATTTTAGGCAAGGCATATCAGATATATGCACAACAGGGCAGTTAGATATGTCAAGGGCTCTACTTTACTGGCCCATGAGCTGCTGCCATCTCAACTACACTACCAGTGTACTTTTCTCTATAAATTTAAAGGCAAGCTACGGATTAGAAAGTGTCCTAACTAATGTCTTTGTAGTTTCTTTGCCTCGGATACTAGTTACTTATTAAAAAGAAAAATACATCTTGGTTTTGATAAGAACCTAAATAGAAAGGCATCTTTGGCTGAAAAACAGTTTTTACCAGGTTGCTTCAAGACTATATTTCCATCAATGACTGTTAGTGCTCTCTATTATTTTAATATGATGGTTCCTTTCCTCCTTTTCTTCAATCCTTCCCTTTTATGTAGTTCCTCAATATTTTGGCATTATTTCTCCCTTTAGGTCTTGAATACATCTTTTTGATCATTATATGATAGGTCAGATATCTGTTTATGTATCTACGTGTTTATCTACCTCTCTATATATCAGTTTAGTGAAAACTACTTGGTTGTTATTTTCTACATTGTTCTTATGTATGTCAGTTTTGCTTCAGGTTCTATAACAAAAATCTTTTGGATTCATTAGTCTATTGTCACTTGTGTTTCTTAATAAACATTAAGATGGCCCATTTCTTAATCTATTTTTCTTTGTTACAGTAAAGTGTTAAAATCACACTGTCATCTCTTAAATGGTTATCTCCCATATTATTATTCATAGTCAAATTAACATAAATACTTTACGGGGGGGGCAGGGATTTATCTCAGTAGTTCCAGCATCTGTCTGGAAAGTGCAAGGTCTAGAGTTCAATCTCTAGTAACAAATACCACAACACCAGGTGTGGTGACTCACACCTGTAGACCCAGCACTCAGCAGAGGCAGGAGGACTGCTGTGAGTTCAAGGCTGGCCTGGGCTACAAAGTGAGTTTAGGACCAGCCCAAACTACAAAGTGAGACCCTGTCTCAAAAAAAAAAAAAAAAAAAAAAAAAAAAAAAAAAAAAAAAAAAAAAAAAAAAAAAAAAAAAAAAAAACAAATCACATCATAAAACAAAAATAATCAATAATAAACAAAAATTTCTCCATATGGATTGAGAGGAAAAATGGCTAGCCAAACAGCCAAGTTGTAACTATACAATTCAATATTTTCTCCAGTATGCCATCTATTTGCAGCCTTTGTGTGTATAAATATATACATAGATTCCATAAATATATTTCAATATGCATACACATCTTATTCTATTTGTATAAATCTTATAAAATGTAATTGAAGTTACAAAGATTACTTTATAAAATGAAATACTGAGGTAAGATGAGTACTTTCAAGTTGTTTGATACTTAGAATTTGTCCAAAGAATTTATATCTACATATCATCCCTCAAGCTGTGAATGGAGGTAATAATTTTGCCATATTCTTACTCAGCATGTTTTAAGAATCTTTTCATTGTGTACATATATATTTTAATCACAGTATGTTTCAAACATTTTTTCTATATACCTTGAGCTGAGGATTTAGCTCAGTGATTGCAGTACCTGCCTCACAAGCACAAGGTCCGAGGTCCATCCCCTAACTAATTTTTTTTTTAAAGGTGAAAGTGAGTGTACTATATACCTATTATTTGGTGATTTTCTTATAAATAAACTTGGGTTAATTTAGTACCATCATCAAACTTTTATTTTTTATAGATACATTTAGGTTATTGCTCTTAAAAATATGCTCGTTTTCTGAATAACTATTGTTTTATTTCCACTTTCTTGATAAAAATATTTGTAATGTTACTATTTTACCACCTTTAAAAGAAGGCAAAAGATGGACTGGGGATTTAGCTCAGTGGTTCTAGTGCCTGCCTTACAAGTGCAAGGACCAGGTTCAATCCTGGGCAACCACATATAGCAATTCCGGGCATGGAGACTCACACCCATCAGCAATCAGTACCACATACCACAGTGCCAGGCATGGTGGCTCATGCAAAAAAAAGAAAAGGCAAAATAGAAAGTGTGAAGCTATCTGAGGAGAAGTGTACTTTTCTGCCTTTCCAGCCTGTAATCAAAGGGCTTGTCTGCTGATTTCCCTCATGATCAGAAATAATGAAAGTGACAACCACAAGATGATAATCATCTTAATCAAGTCACCACAAATTATTTAGGCTTTTACCACAGGTACTTTGTGAAAGCCATTTAGTTGAAAGAAAATAACTCTGTCAATTACAAAGAGTGAAAAGCAGGGCACGACTGAAATGTAGTTTCTTCAGAATCAAAGAAATATGCTATAATTAATGGAAACTAAGTGGAACATGTGAAGAATTGGATAGCTGTCATTTTGCTCATCTATAATTGAGCATACAGTATTCAAGCAGGAAATAAATGGACCAAATTATATTCTGATGAGTAAAATTAGACTTCTACAATTTTAAACTATTTGTCTTCAAGATCAATACTGTTGACTCATTTAAAACTTGATGTTTTCTAAGATTAGGTGGATGATGTAAGAAAGGCTTATCACAATTCCCTGATGTGGAAAAATAGTTTTCCCTCTGAGAGTGTTAAACTAAGAAGATGTAAAATTTAGTCTGGCCTAACAATGAAATAAAATACACATTGCATTTGTTGAGTGATCACCTCCAAAAAGCTAGTGAGAATTAGAATGTACATGTTATAATGCTGCTTCCATATAATATATTTATAAGATTTTCTGTATACCTAGTACTACTGTGATTCACCATTATAATTAATAATTCTCTAGGGAAATTCATAGCCAAATTTCATATATTGAGTCCAACATTTTTTCACACATTTTATCAATTTAAAAAGTTAAAGGATATGAAAGTATTAATAAACACAAAATATACCTCTGAAAGTTCCAAATCATGACAGAAGAGCTTGTAAAATTGTACATATAAGAAGTATCTCTGAGAATTACAATAATGCCACGTGGAGAAAAGTGAAGAGAGTACTGGAATGTGATTGTTTGGAGCTGTCTGAGATGCCCAGCACAATATAACATGCTTCAAAGAGTAAAATTTCACATTATTTCTTGCCCTTCCATGTAAAAATGTTGGGAACAATCGGTAGGTATTAACAGATAATACAGGTATGAAATATTGACAGTCTTTTTCAGAATTATTTTCCTTGTCAACGAATTGTCATTCATCTTTTCCCAATACTATACAAGAACAGGAAAGCAATGTGTACACTTGGCTAGTATGACAGGTTAATAGATATTTATGGCTTAGACTGAAAAACAAAAAGTGCTTTATTTTGTTTTCCAGTGCAGTGATGACTAACATGTTATGAGTAGCTTTTTTGGGTCGCTGTGCTGGTTGTCCTCACTCTGCCATTGTTTCCACCCAGCCTAGCGACACCTGGTCCATTCACAGTTACTTGAGAGCTCAAGACCTTTTATTTTAACAATAGAATAATAGCCCAAACATACAATAGATTGAGAGAAGGTGCAAGCTAGCAGCTGAGTAGAAACTCTAGTGATCCTCTTTGACAGATGCACCAAGTTGAACAGCTACTTATTTACTGAACTACCAGCACAAGAGCTAAAAGAAAATTAGATAAGAGACCACAATGTCTGCTTTCAGTGTAACAAAATAAAAAGATACACTGAAAAGGGAAGAGTAGTTGCCCAGGACACATTCAACCCCAGGGAGACACCTCCGATTAGAGGAAGGCAAAATTAAGTCCAGGCCTTAGGTATAAAATGCAGTATCCCTCATATCTACTGCCAAGGAACTAACTCCACATCATGGCTCAGTTGCTTAGGCAAGGTGACATAGTCTGTACTTGTCAAATTTCAAGTAGCAGAGAAGATTGTTGCTTGTGGGAGAAGGTGCAACATGGGCTTTGTAACAGAGCCTAGTGCCAGGCCTACTGCAGTAAGAGCTGGTACCCAATTTAAAAGGAAATGCGATATGCAGACCAGAGCTCAGAGGCCTCTAAGTGAGCTCTAACATCAGATAGAGACTTATACACCTGCAGGACAGATCTGAGGTCAGCATAGGAGCAAACCAAGCCCTCACTATTCTCCTGAGACTCTGAATGTCCTTAACCATTGACTCAGGCATGACTCACGCCCCAGGTGGCCAAGGTCCTTCCTCTGCCAACATGACTTAGCTCTCAGAATAATGGAGCCAGAGACTACATTTTGCCAGAGGTAGTAAGCATAAGGCTCTGCCCTGCAAATGACTGCTAGGTTGGTGGAAGGTAACTATGAGTTGAGGCTATTGGCTGCCATCCCTAGTCCCTTCTGTGATAGAGGCTCTACACAAACTCCATTTGTAATGAAAAAACACAAGACTCCAGTCTGTTGAGATGCTATTCCAATTAGCATTATGGGTATCTGGTTGCAGATGTCTTGGATTACAAATAAGTGACTAATATGCAGCTCACAGAAGTGTAGACCTTAGTCCTAATCCCAGGGACTTCTGGTTGGAGTTTGTGTCACATAGAAGTCTGGTGCTGGCCACTCCATGGTGACTACTGAGAGCTACACCAACCCTTCAGTGTCAAAGTGTAGGCCAACAACAGGTAAGGAGGCACCAGGCCTGGTCTGATCTCAGGAAGTCACTGAGGAAAGAAGACCTGCTCTAGAAACTCTTCTGTTTGTGAATAATACTTCAATGGTGCTGTGCGAAACTGGGTTTGATTTCTGTCTAGGACTGACAATGGGACAAATACTTAGTTCCCCTATCCTCAGATGATATTCAAGAACTTTCCAGGAAACCATGATCTCATTTAGCTTTCGAAATAACATGCCGTGGAGGTAGGGATGTATCTCAGTGATGCCACCACCTGTGTGGTAAGTGTAAGGTCCTGAGTTCAACCCTCAGTTCTACCCCAAAAACAAACATCGTGAAATGACCAGCTGTTTCAGGTTGGGAGAACTCTATTTCAAAGATATAATTTTAAGAAAACTCAAAGCATTAACAAAGCAGATCAGTTTTAGATCAAAGTCTATCCTTTCAATGAATGAGCTCAAAGGTACAACATGTACAATCCAACATTAGAAAGGTAAAAGGATGAAAAATAAAACAAAGAAAAAGGTCAATTTTGGATTGAGAATTTGCATCATTGCTAGTAGCGCTTAGGGACTGGTCAAAAAAAAATCTTATACAAAGAAAATTATGTAATCCCAAGCTTCAGATGATTTAAACATACATTTTTAAATACTTATATGGCAAAAAAATATATATAACAATACTCATAATGGAAACAAATGGGCAAAATACATGTGGATAGACTGAAAGTATGCTAGATATTAAATTTAGACAAAGCCATGTGTACAAATTGGAATGTGAAAGAACACGAAATAAAAACCAAAGAGGGCCGGGATGTAGCTCCATGGTTCCTGCACCTGCCTTGCAACCTCAGGGTCCTGAATTTGATCCCCAGTAACCACACAGAACAATGGCAGGCATGGTCACTCATGCCCAGCAGCAATCAGCACTACATACCACAGTGACGGGCATGGTGGCTCAGGCCTGTAATCCCAGCACTCAGGAAGCAGAGGCAGGAGGATTACTGAATTCCAGACTGAGTTCAGGACCAACCTGAACTACAACGTGAGACCCTTTCTCAAAAAACTAATAATGATAATAACAAAAATAATTTGATAATGTAATTGATAAAAATGACTATATTGAGAGAAATAACTAAAATAACTACTGAAATATCTAAGATGACAAGACCAAATTCAGAAAGAAATGTCTGACTTTCTCCTGCTGAAACCTGACACAACGCTTGAGGAAAGATTGTTAAATGCATTTCAGTCCAACTGGCTCCCAAGAAGAATCAGCATGGCAGTGGTGCACAGTGAAGGGAAAAACTACTCACTTCACCACATGCTGGAAGGAGAGAGTCAAGGGAGCAGCAGGAAATGAAGATAAGTCCTTCTGGGTCATGCCCACAGTGACCCAGCTCTTCACCCTAGGTATCTCTCGCTTCCTAACAGCAAGTCAATTCAAATACTCCTATAATTCACTCACCTCTCAAATATGAGGCTTTGAGGATCATTTGAGACCTAAACAATGTGTAGTCTTAAATACACAATTTAAAAGAGATAAAAGAGTAATGAGAAACTTTAGTATCTAGAGGACGCTAGGTAAGAAAAATGGAGAATGAAGTATAGAGATAAATATAATGGGAAATACTGAAAGCACTAAATGTTTTGTATTATGTAACTGAGGTCTTACAGAATATAGTAGCATTAAAGTAGCTCTAGTGTTGAATAATATCTCAAACTTTTCCAATACTTAGAGATGAAATGAGAAATTTATAAAGTGTATCTACAACCCAATAGGATATTATTACATAGAATCTCATCCAATACACACAAGATTATTTCAACTTTAAAAATTCTCCAGGGTAACTAGGTCCTATGAACCTATTAGGCAAAGGTAGATCATTCAAGAGAAGAAACGAACCAGAGACTTAGAATAAGACTTTCTAAACAGTATATAGTAATTGAAATAATTAAGAAACACCTTAGTAATCAGAAAACTAAAAATCAAAACCAGAATTAAGTATGAATTACAGCCACTGTATTGATTAAAAGTTACAAAATGAATTTAAATCTGTTGCAAAGAAAATCGAACAAGAAATCATATACTGGTAATAAGAATATAAATGTATACAATCCCCCTACACATTATTTGGACATTATCACAGCAGTTCTAGGAGGTGAAAAATATTTTGAGTGTAAAGAAACGATTTGCTTTTTCACTGTCACTTGTGAGTAGAAGTGGAATTTTCCAGAAGCTCCATGATGAATGACATTTCCATAGACCGAATGCAGGACAGATTAGAGAACCCATCTATTCTCACCAGATACAGAAACAAAGAATGCAATTTGGAAAAATGTAAAGCAATGCTATTAATATCAAATGTCATAGGATGTCAACATCACAATATTAATTTCAGTAGACATAATCCACAGAAATTATTTGATTACTCAATAATTTTGAAATGTAAAGCAGGTATGAGATGGAAAATTAGACAGACATGAGCTATCAATATGATAGACTATGAGAACAGACAGGAAAATATCAATGGGCACTAATGCATAGGTTGTAAAAAATAACAGTGGCAATGATAGGTATAAATACAATTTTTACGGTGGTAATAAACTGTTTATACCAATCATCACTAGCAAAAACTTGGGTAGCATCAGAATAAGTACAGTATTAGCATTTCTGAAATAAAAACGGTATCTGAGATATCAAGGCAACATACTAATTGTGAAAGAGGAAGCACCAGTTTTTTTTTGTTTTTTTTTTTTTCTTTTCCACAACCCCATCAGCATTTGTTCTTGGGTGATTTTTCATAATAGTTCTTTCTAGAGTAAGAGAGAATCTTGTTTAATGTGCATCAATTGAAAGACTGATGATACTGAAAGTCTTTTCATATATTTACATGTCCTTTCTCAGAGAAGTGTATATCTCAGATGCCCAGTTTTGGATTGGGTCTTAACATTTGGAGGGATTGATTTTTTTTTATTTTTTTGTAATTTTTTTGTTATATTCTAGACAACAGTCTTTTGTTAGAGGAATGGCTTGCAAAGATTTTTTCCACTGTCTTGTCTCTTTACTGTGTTGGTGATTTGTGCTGTACAACACATATTTAATAAGATCCTAGTTCTTGATTCTATGTAATATTTCCCATATGATTAGAGTTTTGCTTATAAAGACTACCTGTACCTTTTCTTCAATAGTTTAACCTACTCTAAGCAGATTAAGTGTTTCTGTTTGAATATATGGATATTTGACACATTTTTACTTTAGTTGAATGTGTGATAAGAGACATGGGTCTAATGTTTGTCTTTGCTATCTGGAAAGCCAGTTTTTCCAGCACTGTTTATTAAAGAAGCAAGATACTATCACAACCAACCAACAAAAAAGTCAGGACCTTGAGAAAAAAGCCCTGCCTTGACTTTTACATACTAAGCATGGAACTGCATCATTTATACTTCACTGTTGCAAAATTCTAAATCAACTTTCCTAGACTTTGACCATCTCAGGAAATTCAGTAGCAATACTGTATGTTTCTATTGCGAAGCACTCTTGCAATTTAATGCCACTGCTTACTTGATAAATATGTTTACTCTCCCAAGCCAGTCTTTTTACTTCTAAAAATCTATTTTCATTATCAACTTAAGTCATGACCCTTCTCAAACTCCAATTATTTAAGAGGATAGACATAAAGTTCTGGTATATCCTTTGAAATGCTCTGAGTCTATCAGTAAGTCTTCCGACAACTCAATTTGATCAGTGTTACCACAACTTGTGCCATATAAGCTTACGAGTAGAGGAAGAATCACAAATGGTCAGTGACCTCTATTTCTAAAAATGGAACTCTGACTATAATGAACTAAAGCTGTGGTCTGAGGTCACACAGCTAAGTAATATAGCTCAAATCTGAAAAATGTTCTATAAAGATGAGTTTTCTCTACCCCTTAGTCATGTAGTACAATTTAGCCAACTCTTTATTTAAAATTTTCTGAGTATCTATAATTCTGGAGTTAAGATGAATGCCAAATTTCATGAGAGTAAAGTCTGAAAAGGGGTTTGTCTATTAAATTACAAGTCAACTTTTCATCAGTGTTTAGAAAGAAATGGTGTCTACATCAAACATAACAAAAATTTAATGCATATAAACATTGCATTTTACATAAAACAAACTTTGAAAATAAAAATGGTAAGAACAAGTCTTAAGTCTGAATTCAGTTAGGAAGAACAGCAACAGGTTTATTACAGACTTAATGTATATACAGATTACAGTAGCTGAGAAAGGCCAAATCTCCTGTCTTCAGAAGCTTTGACTTTAGTGAATCAGGTATCTTTGCAAGAAACATAGCCAAGGTCAGTCATATAGATAAACTTGACAATTACAAAGTAAATAAATGAATGAGTTGATGAAATTTCTTTAACTACATTGGAAAGACTCTTGCATTAAGTGTGGTATTGTATATATCTCTGTTCATATACCTAAACAAGAGCTAAATTTCACAGGACCAGGATTAGCAAGTTTGGTTAGTTTGAAAAAAGAGTGTCTTTATTTTAGCTCTCCTTTATTAAAAAAATTAATTTTTGTACTACTAAGTACCTCTACTGCTAGTTCTTAAAAGTGGTGTCAACTTTAAATGCCCTGATTATCTATGTCTTATTAAGCTAGGTCTCATTCATCAAAGATAAAAAGATTTAACTGAAAGTAGAAGTACTACACTATTGATTAGTTTAAAAAGCCTTCATTTTTAGAAGAAAATGTTCAATGTAATTTAGAGACTATTTGATGGAATATTTCAGTTTGTCAGGTAATGAATTCAATTAACTAGTGCAAGTTAGTTTTTTTACAATGATGTTTTAAAGACACATTGTGGGAGACAGGTGGAAGAGGATGCAGCTGGGATCCTCATGGCAAGCTCCAGTCTCCTAATAGTCCCATAGCAAAAGGATTAACAACCAACCAACAAGAAAGTCAGCACCTTGAGAAAAAAGCTGAACCTGAGATGGAGTCTTGCTACTTTGAGCAGCGGCAACCAAAGACAAATCCTGCAGCTGCAGAAGTGGGAGCAGAATCTATAACCCAAGCTCACTATACCTTTATTTGGTACCAAGACTTCAATCCATAATCCTAGCATGCACAAAATAGGGCAGTCCCACAATAATCCCAATAGCTTATCCTCAGGCCAGGACATCCTTAAGTAAATCCCAGTAAGTAAGTCTTAAATCCTAGTTAGTTGTCTGCAGTTCTGACAACATATGCCTCTTTATAGTATGATGCAAAATAAAATAGTAAAGTGGCTCAATTGTGAAAGTATTAAGTAGCTTATACCAACAATTATTTTTCAAATGTATTTCTTCATTGTCCTGAAGTTAACAATTTCAAGCTTGACTTTGATTTATAAGAATGTTCCTCATCATTGTCTTATTTCCCAAATTAGAATTAGAAATATGTAGATATGTAGTGAGCTAGAGGAATTTTGTAAAATATATATGTTTAAGAGTGCAGGTGAAGGTGAATCACCTTTTTACAAAATTTAAGGGAAAATATTAACTAATTCAAGGTACCATTTATAATTTTATACACATTTAATTTGTAATTTTAGAAATTAATAGTGGTGCTTGGTTCTACACAAAGAATACTGATGTAGGGGTGAGCTGTTCAATACAGAATTATGAACAGTGGGATGTAATACCTACAGAACAAAGGAAGGATGTGTATTCTCTTGTTTCTTACACAGACATATATATTCTCTCTCACTCATTACCCACTCTGCAAATCCTTATAAATCTAGTAACATGAAAAATAAGGTGGCCATCTCAAGCAACAGTTGTTTCCTTGAAATACTGTCTTCGAATATTTGAACTTGGGGGCTGGGGATTTAGCTCAGTGGTTCTGGCGCCTGTCTTGCAAGCACAAGGGCCCAGGTTCGATCCTCAGTAACCACATACAATACTGGGTGTGGAGACTCAATGCCCAGCAGCAACTAGTACCACATACCACAGTGCCAGGCATGGGGGCTCACGCTTGTAATCCTAGCACTCGGGAGGCAGAGGCAGGAGGATTGCTGTGATGTGAGTTTGAGGCTGAGCTCAGGGCCAGCCTGAACTACAAAGTGACACCCTTACTTAAGAAAAAAAAAAATTGAACTTGGAAAATTCTTTAAAATGATTTTGTCTCCTGGAACAAATTCCCAAATGCCCTAGAGCTCCATAGAAAAGTCATAGGTCAAAGATATCTTTTCAAGAGCCCACAAGGTAAAGTTATTTGTAAGACTTTTTTTCCAAACTGAATGCTGTAGAACACTGGTTACATTAGATGTAACCTGGAATTCTGTCATAGCGGTCTGGACTGAAGGGTTTAGTGAAGGGATATGTAATATTGAAAAGATGCATGTTTATATTTTATAAGAGGAAAACATACATTTTACAAAATATTCCTTTTTCCATCTTCACATTGGCCCTCAACTCAGTTCTGCCCCAGTTTTCTTCTTCCTATTTAAAATATTTTCATTGAATTCATTTTTCTCATTTTCTTGATCATGTTTTTCTTATTCCTTGTATGACCAAACTAAAAATTTAATAAAAGACATGAATTGAGGGTAATTCTTTAGACTGACTTGCTGAATTGCTCTTTCAGTTAGGAGACAAAGTTGCAGGATACCTGTGGAATTAGTCAAGAGTGAAATAGAACAAGTTCTGATGGGAAATAGAAATCATCCACTATACAGACTTGCTCACTTTTACAACATGGATTTGTTTCATATAGATCATCATTCACCAGCCTTAGTAAAGCTGGAAAATTAGAAATGTTCACAGTAATGAAACAAGCCAGGAAAATGTATTAATGCACTGCTTGTAACAAATTAGCTCAATACCAAGTGGCTAACAACAGTGTCACAAAGATTCCATGAGTGCTACAAGTCAGAAATTCATGTCTGGCTCAGCTGGATAGTTCTGGCTCTGTCTTTCAAGCCTACACCTGAGGTGTCAACCAGAATTATAGTTACCTCATGCTTTGATGGAGACAAGATCTATTTCCAAACTCATGATCAGACCTCAAGATGTCTCTATTATTGTTTGTATGTATTTATTTGTTACTTAAAAAAAGCAGGGTGTCACTTTGTAGTTCAAGCTGGTCATGAACTTACTATGTAGCCCAGGTGAGCCCGGAACTCACAGCAATCCTCCTGTCTCTGTCTCCCGAGTGCTGAGACTATAGACATGAGCCACCATGCCTGGCACAGTAGTATGTGGTACTGATTGCTGGTGGATGTGAGTCACCATGCCTGGTATTGTTGTTTGTGGTTACCAGGGATGGAAACAGGCCCTTGTACTTGCAAAGCAGGCACCGGAAACACTGAGCTAAATCCCTGGCCCAATTTCTTTGTTACTTTGACCTAATGAAAGTGCTCAAAAAATGGTATTTGCTCCCTGAGGAAGTAATCTGAGATGGAGACCTAAAACCTTCAGTAGAATCATGTATATATTTTCGTCATGTGATTTTTGAGAACATGTGTTCTCTATCCTATACAGTGTGCTCACTAGGAGCCAGTGTGTCCAGCCTCAACACCTGAGGGTGAGGATCACGGGAAACCATCTGGAGTGATTACGTACTGTACACATGTACTAACAAAAAATTGGAAAGAAAAATAAAACTGTCTTTGAAAGTGTTTGTAACAAATAATAATTTAGAAAGACTGCAGGGATTGAATGAAGTTGTGATGCTATATTATTCAGGATTCCCTAAGAAATGGAACCTGTAGGATAGATAGGGGCATCTGTTTGGGGCAAGGATTGATGATGATGTATTAGTTTCTGGCATTACAGATGCTAAAAAGTTGCATGCTCTACCATTCACAAACTGGAGGCCCAGAGCACCAGTGGTACAATATTGTGCCAGTCCAACCCCTGAGAATAAGGGAGCCAAGGTGGAAGTCCCAGGCTATGTTTAATGGCACTGATGTCTATGCAGAATGGATGGACCTCCCACTCTAGGAATAGTCCTCCTTTCTGTCTTTGTGTTATGTCAGCACTCAGCAAATCACAATGTGCCAGCCACACTGAAGAGTGACTTGTACCAAGGATACAGACAGAGATGTTAATATCTTCTAGAAACTTCACCACTGATACCAAGAGGTAGAAGAGTATAGAGCTCTATGGAGAATAAAGATCTCAGGTTATTAGGACTTTGGGAGAAATGTACAGAGGAAGGCATTGAGCCCTAATTGACCTTTCATATTTGGGTGAGACAGGTTTTGGCTAGATGAAGTCCTAGTTAAGGTAAGCAGACAAAAACTGGACATCATCTTTGACTAACCTCCCTAAGAATTTCATGATTTTATTTATTTATTTTTTTTTTTTTGTTTTGTTTTTGGAGACAGGGTCTCGCTTTGTGGTTCAGGCTGGCCCTCAGCTCAGCCTCAAACTCACATCACAATCCTCCTGCCTCTGCCTCCCGAGTGCTGGGATTACAGGGGTGAGCCACCACGCCCGGCACTGTGGTATGTGGTACTGGTTGCTGCTGGGTGTGGGTCTCCACACCCAATATTGTTATGTGGTTACCGGGGAATCGAACCAGGGTCCTTGTGCTTGCGAGACAGGCGCCGGAACCACTGAGCTAACTCCCCGGCCCTCATGATTTTATTTTTAAGTGGTTTCACTAGCATTTTTTAGTCTTAGAACCATTAAGGCAGTATATTTCCTGCAAAGGTATGTATGCTACATGAAGGATCTTCTTGGGTCAATATTCTATTACTTTTCCCTAAATTATATTCTAAGGTCCTCGGACAGAACTTGGGGCTTTCAATTTATATAAAAGTAATTTTCACTATCTCAAGATAACATAGCAATTTAAATTCTGCTATAACTAGACAATACATTATTCACTTTTCATGGTGAAATAAAGCTTGGATTTGCTACATGAAAGCAAGAAACAAATGTTAAACAAAATGGAATATATGCTCAGGATTCCTATGTATCTGCACCAGAAGGCTACAAAATACCCACTTGTAGTAGCAAGTTTACGTTACTCTCTGGGTTATGTAATTATTTCCAATCTGTTCTTCCTAAGGGTTCCATTAAATCCTATAAACTTTACAGCTTGATCTCAGGAGTGCTATGTGTAATTAAGAGTCTGCTACAGACTTCTGAAAGCGAGAAGACATTGATAGAGAGGCACCCATTCTCCAACTGGGGCAAAGAAAACAAAAAGCAGTGATCACTGACGCAGAGCCAATTAATATACAGAGATACAGGCAACTGAGATAGTGTTAGAGGATTCTGACAGACTTACACTGGATGGAAATTACAGGTAGCTCTGAAGCAGTGCTGGGAAATACTTTTAGTTTTTACAAAACAAAACTTTGGGGCTTAATTTTCTATTCATAGTTAATGAAATCTATGAATACTAATTTCATACTGGAGGGATACCTAGAAGCATTCATTTACAAAATTGACTGGTCAGAATAAGTAGATTTTATAAAGTAAAGGACATTTTCAAGATAAGCTTGCTACATTTTAAAATGAATTTTGTAATATGTAAATTATATAAGTAATGACTGGAAGGCCAAATATTAGGAATCACATTAATGTTACACATGATCTGAGAAAAATACTGCTTTCTGATGAGCACTCAGATTATTTGCATATTCATAATTTAGAAAACTAAAAGATACCTGAAGAAAATAAAAGGAATATTTTAGTGTTTATTTTTTATTGAAATTCTCAAACACAGAATTAGAATGATACAATGTCTAAGTACTTATCAGTATCAAAAGTAACCAATTTTAACCAATCTGCTTTATCACCAACTTCTTACGCCTATTTTAAAACTAATTCTAGGCATATCATTCATAAAGATTTTATTATTACTTTCTGACATTGGGAGTCCTTTATTTCCTATGATTCTAGTACATGTCTATGAATCAGTTAAAATATCAATAGCAATATCATATTTAAAATATATTCTTAAGTTAAAATGAGGATCCAAAGAAACTTTATTCAGCTTGACTCTTTTTCTTTGATACTTTCTTTTTTCCTGTCTTAAATCATTTGATGAATAGTTGTGGCAAAGGAAACAAAACATCTGTCATAACTGATGTTTCTGTGACCATTTTTCTGATTTCTAATGGCATCCTCTAACTTTTTTAGCTACTTTCCTGAAGGTTTAATCAAATCACTATGTTCAAATATTCTATTCAGGGGCAAGAATATCTCACAGTGACAGTCTGTTGTCCCTGTTAGAGTCAACTAGGAGACAGCCACTGTCAGTATGAGTCACCGCAACTGACATTACACCTAAGTTCAAGTTTCAGAGTCATCTGTATTATAAATTTGTTAATTATTCATGTTATATTTGTAGTACAGAATAGATTTATAGTTTGCATATGAATGTTCAATTAATTTTCTAAAAACAACCTAGTACTTCTGCAATTACTTGACAGAACTAAGTTTCTTAAGTCCTTTTCCCATGGCTATAATAGAATATCACTACTTAGATGATTTAACAAAAACATGTATTGCTGGCCTTTCTGGAGGCTGAGTAGTCCATGACCCATGGGTTGCTGTAGGGGCGACATTCTTTCTATGTAATGACATGGCCTAAGGGCATCATCGCCTGTGGAAAGTGAGGGGACACTAAGGGCCCTTCCTCTTTTTCCGAAGCTTCTAAACATCATGGAAGCTCAGTCTCAGGCCTCATTCAGATCTACTTCCCCCCCAAAGATCACTGCCTTCAAGCACCACAATGTGGTGTCATACTCTGTCAGCTTTATTTTTTCTGCTGCTTGTTTGTATTGATTTTATTGGTACCTTTTATACATATATCATCACATTCCACCTTGAGAATTTCTACCTATACATGATAAATCTTCTCATTTTTCCCATTCCACTGCCCACCCTACAGCATCCATATCCTATTTACATAAAATTTGTTTTCTTTACCCATCAAAATGTTTTTCTTTACTTCCCTCTACCCCCTCTTTCTCTTTTTCTTTTGAACATTTTCTTTCTATTTCATACTACTTATACATTTTGGCATTCATTTACACCTTTGGTTTTTCATACTAGAGAAAAGAGATGGTCTTTACATTTCTGAGTCCTATTTCACTTAGGAAAATATATACCCTCAAGGTATATCTACTTGAGTATAAATAATTCAAATTTATAATTTGTGAATAATAATCCATTTTACAGAAAAAAAAAATCTTTATCCAATCTCCCGTTAATGGGCTTTTGAGCGGTGTCCAAGATTAGCTATCACAAACTGAGCTGCTATAAACATGGGTGTACATATGTTGTAGTGATATGAATCATTTAATTCATTTATGCATAGTCCTAACAGGTGAATAGCAAGGTCAAATGGGATCTCTCATCTTAATTTATTAAGGAATCTCCACACTGATCTCCCCAGTGGCTGCATTCCCACCAACAGTGGAGAAGGGTACCTTTCTCTCCACAGCCCCACAACATTTTTATTACGGGTTGATTTTGAGATAGCAGCCATTCTCTCTGTAGTAAGATGGAATCTCAGTGTTGTTTTTATTGCATCTCCCAAATGACCAGCAATGTTGAACATTCCCTCATACATTTCTTTGCTCTCTTTACTTGTTCACCTGAAAAATGTCTATTTCAGATGAATTGTATCATTAAATTGGGGGCTGTTTTTTAAAATGTGCTTTATGTACTGTAGATAATAGTCCTTTGTCTTAAAAGCAGCTGGTAAAATCTTCTGCATATTGTAGGTTGTCTATTTGCTCTGTTAGTGATTTCTCTTGCTGTGCAGAAGCTTTTTAATGAGCTCCTAGTAGTTGATTGTTTCTGCTAGTTCCTGTGCTATTGAGCTTTTGTTCATAAAGTCTTTCCTTGTTCCAACATCTCACCGAGTAATACTTAACCTATCTTCCAGGAGGGTTAGGTCTTCTGTTTTAATATTTAGGTCTCTGATCCACTTTGATTTAACTTTCATTTTAAATATCATCCGAATAAAACATGAGATGTAGAAATGAGCTAAGCTACTTTTCTTTTTCGGAGATTTTTTCCCCCCCACTTTTTCATTTTCCTTCTTAAAAATTTGGAAACCTAAATTAATCTAATTATTCCAAATTGTGACTTAATTACGCATTCATTTTAAGAATTTAAAACAGTGGTCCATTTTTATCAATTTGTATTGAACTTGTAAGCATTTATATATTTGTTATTGAAGCAAATGCTGCATTGATTTGCTGTTGGTATGCATCTTAGCAGTTCTGGGTAAATTCCTTCATCTGAGATCTCAGAACTCTGACATATACTGATCGATGGCTCACTTTGTACATGTACTGTCAAAGGCCTAAAATCAGACATTATGAAATTGCTGGACATTTCCTCGGGAAATGACATTTAGAAAGCAGACACTAGGTACTAGATGTATTAACAGATATTGGAAGTTCTACTTTTATTGCTTTTAAACCTTTTACTTTAGGTAAAGTTTGACATTCTAGCTTTTTTTAAGAATCAAGTGAAACAGCAACAAAATATCTCTGTACTAATCCGACAGTGTGATGTGTAAAGTGATTTTTATGGACCTCTTAAGAACTGTGCACAACTTTAACTTTTTCTGCTTAGCCTTCAATGTATCAACTACCAGTGAATTTTTTTCAATCACTTCCTAAGTGGTTCTAATTGTAAATCTTGATAGCACTTTCATCCCCATTTACTGACCTCTCAAATAACAAGTTTACTTTTTTATTTATCTAAGATATATATAGGATCTTTAGAAGATGATTTTCCCTACACCCTCCATACATCTGCTACTTTGTATCCCAGAAATCATTTTAATCCATAGGAAAAATGACTAATGATTAGTTGTAAAGTCAGAACTGACTAAAATCACTGCTTTGGCATCATTGTTTGTCTTATTTTATTACCTGGCAGCAGTTCTCATTGCATTTGTTTTCCAACAATTACCAAAAATGCTGTGACTATAAAGTCACACATAAGTTTTAGAAAAAGGCAACATGTTACATTTCATGAAAATACAAATTGAGACTTTATTTTTTAATTTTTATTTGATTAGGGAAATGATCCAAGGGAAAAAATAGTAAGTGAGGAAGAAGGGAGGGAACAGGAGTGGAATAAAGATAGGCCATGTAAGGACCCTCATAATTCCAGTCAAAAGAGATGATCCTTTTTTTTTTTTTTTTTAATTATCTTTATTGGTACATTAAATATAGACATCATGATTGCACTCCATAATGGGGATTTGTACCAGTATAAGACACAACTTAATTCTCATTTTTTCCCATAGCCCCACCCACCCTACCACCCCCCCATATATATAAAATTTGTTTCCTTACTTTTTTGTTACAATCTCAACATTGTCCCC